>CAUZLF010000463.1:139318-162467 GCA_963580285.1 Lucinisca nassula | reverse complement strand
TATGCGTTTTGTGAAAATCAAATCGATTGCTGTATTATATGTGTTCTAACGAAATTATAATAATAAAATGATTGATTTTACTTTGCATTTTATGTTAAGATCCTATGTAGACAAACACTTTTACAAAACAATGTAATGCAGACTCATATCTTTTTTGTGCTCTAAGACATAGACATCACAACTTTTATTCCCAACCGAAACTGCCTGTTTACAACTGCTCATTATTATCACACACCTTTTTACCTTTTTTGCATTATCTGCTGGTTCCTAGTCTGAAGATTATAAGTGTTGGAAAAACAGGTAACCAGGCCCCCCCTGACATTAAAAAGTCAGGGGGGTCTGGTTAGCTGTTTTTCCAATATTGACAATGTGCAAGCTGGGAGCCAGCAAATAATACAAATATGGTGAATGTGATTTGGTTGTTAAATTTGAGGTTTAAAGTCCCCGTCAACACTGCATAGATAATTTTGGAGACGTTGTTTCCAAATATGTGGGACTTTTACCCCGACATTGAGATGAAATGACATCTCAAGCCCTGCCATCCGATGAAACCAATAGGGTGAGTATGCATGGACAGTCTGACTGGCACCACCTTTCCTGGGCAGGCTTAGAACCTCTTAGCAGTTTACCAGTACTCATTTGCGGCCAGCTCTGCATGGAAGCATCATGCAGCCCAATCTATTTCTTCAAGCCCCAAGGGGTGGGGGCCGACACCTATGTGTGAAACGCTTCTTTAAAATCTTTGGACATGACATTTTAAGACAGAATGGCATATTTTCTGTATTTCTGCTTCAAAACAGACTGTGGGTGTTTGTTAGAAAAGCCCAATGGGTTCATTCTAAAGGTTACCCAATGTTTATATTTTGAGCAAGAATAAGGGTAATACTAAACACTATTCATCTGAACACAACTTTTCTCTGCATTAAAAAGAGTTTTTAAGGGTCTTGATCTGTCCAGATTTGCTAACGTGATTCTAATTCTGAATAACTATAGAAATTCGACCACGATGCACCGGATCCGATCCTGCCTAAATCTCAGGTTATTTCTAGAGCTACATGTTTCTGAGTTATTACTAGATGGAAAGACAAAAAACTATCAGTCGAAAAAGGTATCTATAAATACTATACAAAGGTAAAATAAGGGTCTGATCCGGTGTTTACGCCCGATCCGGTCTGATCCGGTGATTAAACGGACCGCAGGTTATGGTTATTTCTTCAAAATTTTTATTGCTGTGAGGTCAGAGCGTTGCATATGATGATTATCTATAAAATCCAGACTAGATTCATGCATTGGTTTGGCAAACAGTGTAGACCAAGATCAGATCCTGCAAAATGTGGAGTATGATCAGTGTCTACACTGTTTGCTTACAGTACAGGAATTTAAGGGTTGAATGATATGATAGCTCGATCCACTTAACAAGACAATACTTACCTTTGCAAACAGTGTAGCTCCAGATCAGATGGACAAGCTATATTTTAATGTGTTTAACATGTTTAAACTATGCCAGCTATGGGATCCTCCAAAATCAGAGGACCTACATATATAGCTTCAATGCCCGAGGAGCTAGAAAATACTAACAGAAACGGTGCCAATTTCTAGTAGGGTGAAAGAAATGGTCACAGAGACGGCTTTTCTTTCCTTTCTTATAAGTAGATTATACTGCGATCGGTCACATCTGACCATTACTTGCAGGTGTACATTACATACACACCAGGTTTGCAGGATGAAAGCCTACACAGTATAAATCATGTAATTACAGTAGGGGTCTTTAACCTGCACAGGGCATGACTCTCCCTACACAGGAACAATGTTTGTTTGTTTGATTTGAGGTTTAACGTCCCCGTCAACACTGTAAAGGTCATTTTTGAGATGTTGCTTCCAATTTTGTGGGACTTTTACCCGACATTGAAATGAAATGACATTTCAAGCCCTGTCGCCCAATGAAACCAATATGGTTTATAAGCATGGACAGTCGGACACTTACACTGCTTTGCCTGGGCAGGCTTAGATCCTCTAAGCGGTTAACCAGTACTCGTGTGTGGGTCGGATTCAGCTCTGCGTGGAAGCATCATGCAGCCCATATATTTCTTCAAGCCCCGTTAGGCGGGGGCCGTGGCCTCCAGTTAATGTCCCCATCTGACGGGTCGGTCTATTCACCCCACGACACCCACCGACACCCCACGACACCCCACGACACTTTAATTATGATTTATACAGACAAAACAGAGGTTAATATAAGATATTTTATATTATTTAGTGACACTTAACCTTATTACAAAAGTATACACCGCCTCTACTATCAACGGCACGTGAATTATCACACCATGACACTTGGTTTATTTTAATTGCGGTATATGCTTTTCTTTGATTAAAATGGACTTTTAAAAGAGCATTTAGGTACAAACTGATGGAAGAAAGGAAAAAAAATAATAGTTTCAAAGATCAAAGACACATTTCATGTTAATTAGTGGTACTGCAATTTATGTTAATTAGTGATACTAAGCGCAATACCTAAGGTAGATACCGCATACCGCATGCACTAACAGCGGCACATGAACTGATCACCCCACGACACTTTTATGTGTAGTGAGCGCTGGGATATGATTTTTACTTACCTTTATAAGAGCGTTCAGTTACAAATGGATCAAAGCAATAGGAATTCTGTTTGATTGATCACCGAATTAAGAGGCCTTATTGTTTTGACAGCAAACGCTTTAGTAAGGTGTCAAATCGATTAACGTACATCGATTATCGATTCCTTTGGACTTCTGTTTGATTGAAAAGATAAATAACACGGCAGGTATTGCGAAACTAGTCTTAGTGTCATTAAATAGTATAATGAGGTGCGGTCTACCACATTCTTTTCAATCTTTTTCTTGATTAAAGTATTATCAGATGAAACGAAGACCCCCCTAAACCCCACTTTGTTTAGAGAAAACTGGATTTACGGGGGTATACATTAGTTTTCTTATTTCTACTCCAAGACATAAGCTGTGGGTACTCGTTAGAACCGCCTCAATGAGCCGGTTCTAACGAGCACCCACAACCTGTGTTTGCTGTATAAATAAGAAAAATACCACAGAATTTCATTAGAAAAGTAGCCATTTTGGAAATGAGAAAAGTGCACTATATTGTCACGGGTTTGTTATCGTAATGCTTTCCCCAGAAACTGTCTGGAACTCTTACGGCATCAGCAGAATGGAGAGACGGACCTCTGGCGATCTCCAAGAAAACATATTGTCGACCCCGGCAGGTCTTCCTTATTAACTACCGAGACAGGATTTTTTTTTCATATAGATACCCAAACACTGAGACGGTTGTAATGGGCACCCGCAATCTTTTGCATCACGTGAACAAGTCCGTGAAATGAATACCCCCTAAACCCCAATTTATATTGATAACTGGGGTTTACGGGGTAAACATTAATTTCCTTCTTTTTGCTCCAAGACATAGATTGTGGGTACTCGTTAGAATCGCCTAATAAGCAATCACACCCTCTGTTGCAGTATAAATAAGAAAAATATCAGGCATTTTCATTAGAAAAGTAGCCATTTTGGAGATGTTAAAAAAATCCATCAGGGGTTTGGGCTGTGAAATTCTAACAAAAATTTCATTAGGTGTTTTTTCAATGGTAATTATAATGTCTGCCAAGTCAAAGATACTACAGTAATGAAATAATTATTTATTAAAAATATAATTTTAACGCCACTATCTCATTCCAACGCACATGTATCAATAATGGTCGTGGGGTGATAATACCAACAACGAATCCAAGTATTTCGTTGTCGTGGGGTGATGTCTAAAAGCTGTTGGTGTATACTTTTGTACACCTGTATCAATGAATGAATGAATGAATGAATGGATATGATGCTCCTCGTGGGACGCTTCATATTATTGATGCGGAATTCTTGGTGCGGAATTGGTTTTCAAACGGCTGTGTCGTGGGGTGATAAAACCAAGTACGAATCCAAGTATATCGATGTCGTGGGGTGATGTCTAAAAAGCTGTATACTTTTGTACACGCTTGTGAAAGGGTTAGAATGAATGAATGAATGGATGAATGAATTAATGAATGAATAAGTAAGATGCGCCTCTTGTGACGCTCCATATGATTGGTGCGTAAGGCTGCGTCGTGGGGTGATAAAATCAAGTACGAATACAAGTATATCGATGTCGTGGGGTGAATTCGAAAAAGTCGTTGGTGTTCATGTTTTTAAAAGGGTTAATTGTCACTAATTAATACATAAAAAAATATTTTTTAAGCTTTGTTTTGGTCTGAATATATCATAATTGAAGTGTCGTGGGGTGTGGTGGGGTGTCGGTGGGTGTCGTGGTGTGTCGGTGGGTGTCGTGGGGTGAATAGACTCACCGCCATCTGACGGACAGTGCATTTTGTGACACTCATTCCTACAAATGATGCCAATGGAGCATGTTTGAACACTGAAATTGTTTTGTCGATGCCGGGGATCGAACCCATGACCTCTAGATTCAGAGGCAAGTGTACTAACCATTGAGCTATCATGCTTTGTTCCAATAGTTGAGCATGAGCATGAGCAACAGCAGTAATATGTAACTAAAGCAATTCCAATAGTTGAGCATGAGCAACAGCAGTAATATGTAACTAAAGCAAATCTGAAGTCCAAAACCGAAAAAACTACATCTATTCCCTAGCTTATTCTGTAACTTTACAGACACTGTTTTGCAATCAACTGATATTCAAAATGTTGATTGGGCCAAAGAACAGGTTGCTGATGTTACTCTGAAAAGAGTCATCCAGTTTCTTCATAATGGCTTTTGTCCGACGAAGAACGAACTATCTAAGGAAACCCCAGAGGTTCTTAGATATATTAAAGAGTGGAAAAAACTCTGTTTTGTTGGTTCTGTATTGTACAGAAATACTGTACTTGATGGCCAACAGACAAAGCAGTTAGTTTTACCCTCTAAATTTAAGGATATTGTCCTTAAACATTTACATGATGATGTCGGTCATCAAGGCCGCGATCGTACATTGTCATTGGTTCGTTCTCGGTTCTTTTGGCCAGGATTGGAGTCTGATGTTGAAACCAAAGTCAAGTCCTGTGACCGATGCATCAAACGTAAAACTCCACAAAGACCTAGTGCTAAGTTGGTGAACATTGTTAGTCACCAACCAATGGAACTAGTCTGCATGGACTTTCTATCTTTAGAAAGGTCAAAAGGGGGTCATGAGCATATTCTGGTTATAACAGACCATTTCACCAGATATGCACAGGCTTTTCCCACTAGGAATCAGCTAGCCAAAACTACTGCAAAGATTCTCTTCGAGAACTTCATAGTTCACTACGGCTTTCCTGCCCGCCTTCATAGTGATCAGGGGAGAAACTTTGAAAGTAATGTTATCAAAGAACTCTGCAGTCTAGCTGGTGTGGAAAAGTCCAGGACTACCCCATACCATGCTATGGGGAATGGAATGACAGAACGGTTCAACCAGACTTTGCTAAATATGTTAGGCACCTTGGAAGAACATCAGAAGCAAGACTGGAAGTCGTATGTCGCCCCATTAGTGCACTCATATAATGCCACCAAACATGATAGCACTGGCTATTCACCATTCTTTTTAATGTTTGGAAGACATCCCAGGCTGGCTGTTGATGCGTATCTTGGTCTGAATAGTGATCAAGATCCAGTTATTCAATCTAAGGAGCGCTACACTACCAAATTGAAGAAGAGGCTCCAATTTGCATATAAAGTTGCCTCCAAGGAAGCAGACAGGAGCGCCGCCCGTAGCAAAGCAGGTTACGACCTGAAAGTACGGGAAGCAACTTTGGACATTGGAGACCGTGTCCTTGTCAGGCTGGTTGGTCTGAGAGGCAAACAGAAATTGGCTGATAAGTGGGAGAAAAGCCCTTATATTGTTATTTCAAAACCTAATGACAATATCCCTGTATATAAGGTGCAGAAAGAATCTGACGAGTCCTGCATACGCACCCTTCATAGGAATATGCTGCTCCCATTTTCGGTCATTCCTGTTAAATCTGAGGTTCCAGAACCAAAGATTACGCCAAAGCGTCCTCTTAGGAAAAGTGTACAGCCCCAAATCAATTCTGATACTGAGGAATCAGATTCTGACCAGTCAGAGTCTGGTTCCCGGTCATCGGGCAAATACATTATTCCCGCAAGGAGGAAATCTCCCAGTCCTGTTAATATTTCCAGTTTCGATAAAACATCTAGTAGTGTGGAAACTGGAAATAATACCCAGTCAGCCAGTTCTGACAGGCAATCTACTTCCAATTTTGGTAGTACTCCTGTTACAAATACAGATACAGGTGATGGAGGTAGGAGTGTACCTAACGATACACAACAGTCTGTTTCTCAGACTGGTACCAATATCCAATCTGGGTATACTCAATCTCCGTCACCGATTTCCACTCCTCAGCCCAGACGTTCTGGTCGTGTTCGTCTTCCGCCAAACCGTTATGGCGATTGGCTGATGAATCAGAGTACTGTTACTGATTCAGAGTTACAGGAGTGGTTTGTTTGATTATTTTATTAGTGGTGTTGTGATGTTCTCATTTTTTTTAATATGTATACAGGGGAGAATGTCATATAGATTCTTTTCTGTGTTTGTTTTTAATACACAAAACAATATGCTGAGTGTAATTTGGTTGAATGATATATTAATTGTTGCACTACACAAATATTTCATGTTCAATTTCTATGTGTGGTGCTATGAATTGTGCAGCAATTTATTTTTTATATGAAATAACATATGTTACCTTGACATGTCATGTATATTACACTTCAAGGTAGTTTAAGTTGCATGACATGCAGTCATGTGCAAAGAAATAATATCTTTGCATTGTGGCAGATTTGTTATGTATTGATATTGATGTATTGCTCTTATTAGTGACCATGTTTGGCAAGAGGAGCAATTTCTCTTATAAGATATATATGTATGTTTCGTCATGGAACATCTGCTGCATAGTTTTGAATTAAATTGTAAATATGAAAAGCAAGCTGTGATAATAAGACTTGATAATTGTATGATTTTTAAATTGTGATTACACTCAGCTATTGTCTGTGTCATGCTTTGAATTGGAAATGTCAGGAGACATTTTTCCCTGACAGGGGAGAATGTCATAGATGTAGTTTTTTCGGTTCGGTTCGGTTCTGTGTTTCGCGTTTCCGACGCACGGTAGCGAGGTCACTAGCTTGATGTAATGACCTTCACTTTGCAATAAATTTAGAACCGAAACACGTTGGCATGCTTTAAATGCCAGTAACGGTAAATATCTTGTTTTTAACCTATCATTATCATGTTTTTAGCGTTGCCAGGGTGAATGCTTGTGTATGGTTGGCTGTTTTAATTCTCTAACCCTGCATGTGACCTTCTGCACACTTCTCAGCACAAATTTTACCGCGTCAAGTCAGTTGGACTTCAGATAGCAAAGAGAGCAGTTCAATTGCTCAACTGGCTCAACCGGCTCACTACAATACTATCTCTGATAGACAGTCATTGTCTATCTGGTAGTATTATTTAAAGATGTCATAGCCAGGTATGAATTTCTTGTTCCTTAGCTAGTTTATTTTATTGCTCTTTCCCTGTTCTTTATTCTGAATATTGTGCATATTCTGTAATTTGCCATTTTGCGCTTACTTGCATATTTCCGCTGTTGTTCATGTTTTACTATTGAACCTTTCGCCATGCTATTTGCATTCACACAATACAGCGTAAGCTTATTAGGGCTTCTTCCCTAGCTTATTCTGTAACTTTATTCTCGAGTGCTCTATTGCCTCAACATGTGTCAGAATTCCATTGCCATGAGATTCTTCACATGCTTCAGAGTTCCCCCTAAGCCGCCATCTTCATTGTCAACCTTTCATCTGGCTCGGGGTGCCTTTACGGGTGTATTCACGGCCCAAAATCCCCACTCATCCCTGCATTTCATCCCTGTCGAGTGTGTCATGTTGAGTACTGTGTCCTGTAAATGTCTACTGCTGTCATTCATCCATGTTAATGGTGGATAAATAATTATTGTACTGCTACATATATAGCAGTACATGTATTATTTTGTATTGTAATGTCATGTAAATAGTGTATTGTCAATCGTGTTTGTTTGTTTGTAGGACACCCTTTTCATCAACCAACATTAAACCCTCAGTCCTAATCGTTGTTGGGTTAGTCTTTAAACCCCTGGTGCTCGCCCGGCGACACATAATGTCATAGGGTATAGGTATATAGCACACTTGTACTGCCTTGCGGTACAAGCCGGCTTTTATAGCGACGTGGTAGAGTGTTTGCTTACCAATCCGGCGGCCCGGGTTCGATCCTCGGCCGGGTAAAGGTGATAGGATTTTTTTCACCTGTTACATTTGGCGCCCACCGTAAATAACCCACATATGTGCATTAAAACTCCTTGAGTATCATTTCACGTGATTCTCGGACTCCCAGAAATTCGAGGACGAATTTCAATGTGGAGGGGGAGAATGTCATAGGGTATAGGTATATAGCACACTTGTACTGCCTTGCGGTACAAGCCGGCTTTTATAGCGACGTGGTAGAGTGTTTGCTTACCAATCCGGCGGCCCGGGTTCGATCCTCGGCCGGGTAAAGGTGATAGGATTTTTTTCACCTGTTACAGGTCATAAAAACTTATGTTTTTTGTTTGTTTGTTTTGATGTTTAACGTCCCCGTCAAAACTGTAAATGTCATTTTGGAGACATTGCTTCCAATTTTGTGGGAATTCTACCCGACACTTAGATGAAATGACATCTCAAGCCCTGCCGCCCAATGAAACTAATAGGGTTTATAAGCCTGGATGGTCTGACTCACACCACTTTGCCTGGGCAGGCCTCTTAGCGGTTTCCCAGTACTCGTGTGCGGTCAGATTTAGCACTGCATGGAAGCATCAGCCCATTTATTTCTTCAAGGCCCAATTGGTGGGCACAAAAACTGATGGGTTATGTACAGAGTGTTTTGTTTGCCATACCACTTGTTGGTACCTCTGTATGAGTCTCTGGCACCTACTTCCTGTTCTTGCCAATCTGGGAACTGCTGAAAATGACAGGCAAAGATACATTTTGGCAACATACTTGTCATCGCCGACGGTAATGACACCGTCTTCTCTGGGAATAAACACAGCCATGTTGATGTCATCGCTGATATTGTCTATTTTATTGACCAAAGTAGGCTTTCTGACACTTCCATTGTTATCTTTGTTGGTGGGTTTGATCTCAGCGGCCATTTTGTAAAATTAATGAATCACGTGATAATTAGACATCCTCCCCGAAACAACAAAAAACTAACTATATGTTCATGATAAACATATTTGTCGCTCAGCCACCAAGTTTGCTGTGTGTGTTACCGAAGGCCAAGACAAGCTTCCTACGCTATACTGGTTACCAAAACTTCATAAAATACCTTACAAAGCACGGTTTATTGCAAATTCTAGCTCTTGCACTACCATTGATGTATGAATGTCATTTGACGTGTCACCAGTAACAATTCCGATTCTGACTGAACTTTCTAAATTATTAACTTTCTGTCTTACTGCTATTAAAACGCATGTGATTAAATATTGTGATAAAGTCTTTGAAAGATCAGGAAGAAATCTGTTTTGGTCTATAAAAAAATCGAATGAGATTTTAAATAAATTGAAATCCAGACATTTTCGTGCTTCAAGTCTGTCTACTTACGATTTTTCCACTTCCTCATAATCTTATAAAAGAAAAGCTTAATGATTTAATTGAATGGGCTTTTCACAGAGAAGATTCTCTCTATCTTGCATGTAATGTCAGAAATGCATTTTTCACTTCTGAAGAGCATAAGAATTATACACTTTGGTCATGTCAGAAAGTGTGTGATGCCCTCACCTTTCTACTTGACAATATTTATATTAGATTCGGTACTAAGTTATTTAGACAAATTGTGGGTATTCCGATGGGTACGAATTGCGCACCTCTTGTGGCTGATCTGTTCTTGTATTGTTATGAAAGAGACTTCATGCTGTCGCTTTCCATTGATAACCAATCTGAAATTATTGAAGCTTTTAGCTCCACTTCCAGATATTTAGATGATTTATTAAATATTGATAATAACTATTTCGATGGTTTGATCAGTCAGATTTACCCCCCAGAACTTCAGTTAAATAAAGCAAATTCTTCTGATACCGAGGCCCCGTTTTTGGATTTACATCTATCTATTATAGATGGGTTTGTTTCGTGCAAAATTTATGATAAACGCGATGACTTTGATTTTGAGATTGTAAATTTTCCTTTTTTGGATGCTGATGTTCCTCGTGCGCCATCCTATGGCGTTTATATTTCGCAATTAATTCGATTTGCTAGAGTGTGTAGTCATGTAACTGACTTCAACACTCGTAATAAATCATTAACGGCTAAACTACTTAATCAGGGTTATCGGTACCATAAACTACGCAAAGCATTTTCAAAATTTTATAGACGCGATTCTGATTTAATTTCAAAATTCAATATTGGACTTAAATCTCTTCTACAACAAGGTCTATCGGAACCCGAATTGTATGGTGACTTAGTACATAAATTCAGAAAAATATATAACCGCAATGACTTCAGCACCCAATTTCGTAAAATCATTCTTCGATATAAAAAGATTGTTGTACAGCATGGATGTTATACGACAGACTGCATGCACGGTAGTTAACCCAATCACGGTTGGCAACTTTGCTTCACTCTTTAATTGCACGCCGGTGGGTCAGGCCTCAGATTCTATGGCGGTTCCAACGTAAAGGCTTATTGAGAATTAGAGAGATCTAATTCAAGGTAATGTTGGTTGGTGCCTGATGCTCTATCTCTGGTCGGGCCCATCGGAGTCTAACTGTTGGTTTTCTTTTGCTCCGGCATTTCAGTGGTTTCTTGCTGTCGAGTCCTCACCGTTGTCTCACCTCTGTGGTGCTTTGATTATTTGTGTTCACAGAGATGTTGCACTGATGAGTTAGGAGGCCTTCATGCGGACTGAACAAATTATTTGTCTAAATCGCGACGGAAGTAAGGGCGAGGATTGTGGCCACGTAAAATCAATTTAAGCCCCCCGGTGGAAATCTTTCCACTGACCGTTCCTTTGTTAAGGTTTCCATTATGGTCTGGTCGCTTAATGTTTGTGTTTCTTTCCCTTTGGTGTCTTTGATGGGTGGAGTAAGTTAATTGTATCGATTCCTGATCTTTGTTTTACTTCTACTTTATGTGAAATGCCGACATTTTGTGAATCAGAACCGCTACTGGAGACACATCAAATGGGACCAGACAAAATCATCACGGTTTTACCAATTGAAGGTGCACACTAATGTCCTGGAAGTGTCTAGGATTGGGGGTAGTGGTGCGTTATCCCTAATATCTCGATTTCGGGTGGACAGAATTTAATAAAAAAATGTACCAAATAAACTTTTAAGCTCCATTCTAAAAGATTATGAAAACATATTTATCATTTGTAACGTCTTACGCGTTTATTTTTGAATTTGATTTTCTGTGATGTTCCCGGATAGTGTCCTGGATGTTGGGGGTAGTGGCGCGTTTTCCTTAATGTCTCGACTTGAGAAAGTCAGAAAATTTTAAAATGTGTATCAGATAAAATTTTAAGCTCCAATCCAAAAGGTTGTTAAAATATTTTTCGTTTTTTACCTCTGAAGGGTCCAGTTTTGAAGTCGATTTGTCCCAGATATTCTCGGATTGTGTCCGGGCTGTGTGGAGTAGTGGTGCATTATCATAATATCTCGACAGATGGTGATCACAAATTTATTACAATTGTATCAGATTAAATTTTAAGCGCCATTCTAAAAGAATATTAAAACTATATATCTTTTTATACACTTGATTGAGCCAGTTATAACGAGTACCCACAACCCGGACTGTGTCCTGGATGTTGGGGGTAGTGGTGCGTTTTTATTAATATGGATGAGGAAGGATGCACTCAGATTTGCAAAGGAGAAATACTTGAATGGTCATTCAGATGCTCGGTCTGTAGAGGAGAACTTTGATTTGCTAACTTCTTTCATTCATACTTCGGCCGAAAACCATATCCCCGCAAAAACTAGCAGGTCTGTATCTCACGGGTGGACATCAGGGGAGCTATCGCGAAATTGCGTCAACGTAATTTTGCTCCAACGACACACCCGGGAACTCTCGCGATAGTTTCTAGGACCTTGAAACGGTAAACAAAGGGAGGTACCCTTGTGCGTTTTGATTTATTCTAGAAAAATGAGAGAATACTATACAGTTTCGGCGATGCTAAGCAATGTTAAAATGATTTACCTTTCTAAGCAGGCCGAAAAAAATATTGAAAAAAAAAAATCGTTGCAGAAAGTAGGTGACCGTAACAAAATCGAACACAGAGTAATCTGACTTTGGTTTTATGTCAACACGAATGAATGCAGCAATTGTTTTGTAAGTGTTCGCTAAGAACGAGATCCTTTGGCGCATATTCTGGGTATGTCAGCCCTCATTCATGATTCAGACGTAAAAATGATCAATCCATGTGCAGTGAATGGCTAATGCCGCAAATTTTCAGGCGGAGTAGCTCCCACATCATCGCGCCAGCTCCCAAAACACGCTCTAGTTCCCACGAGTCTATCAGATACTGAGTCTGCTACATTTGACCATTACCTCAGGTGGTTCGCTAAATTTAGCAAACTAAAATTAAAGACTGAGTTCTTTAAAGTATTTACCACCTTTTTTAGAGGTGTATTAAAACGTATACTTCTGAGTCCAAAGATATACCTTGCGGGCTTTGAACTTTTCTGCAGTTTTGGCATTTTCCACAGAGGAGTGAAGACTATTCCACTGAGGAATGGTTCCCGGAAAGAAGGAATTCTTCAGTGCATCACTATATATATGCCTGATACCTATGATATTGACTGTTGTTTTGACCCCCCTCCCATTGGGGCTTGGAGAAATAGATTGGGCTGCATGGTGCTTCCACGCAGAGCTGAATCTGACCACACACGAGTATTGGTAAACCGCTTAGGACTAAGCCTGCCAGGGCAAAGTGGTGTGAGTCAGATGGTCCAATGCATATAAGCCTTCTGGTTTCATTGGGCGGCATGGCTTGAGATGTCATTTCATCTCAATGTTGGGTAAAAGTCCCACAAAATTGGAAGCAAGGTCTCCAAAATTACCTAAATAGTGCCGACGGGGACGTTAAACCCATATTCAAACAAACAAACATTGACTGTTGTTTAATTTTGATGCCCATCCTTGAGTTGAACTAGTCACAGGGGCCAAGTATTTATCTTATACAAGAAGGTGAAAGAAGACTGCTCACGACGGGCCTCCATCGGTGGCCAATCCAGCTCATCAAGCATATCACCAACACTACTTTTATTCCGCCACCCCCCTGCAGGTCCATCAAGCAGCCATCCTAACATGGGAATGCCAAACAGGTGATGCATTCTCAAGTTGAGGACTAACCAATGCAACATCCTTTGTCTGCCTAGGTGCAAAAGCCAAATTACGTCTTAGAAATCCTAATGTCCTACTAGTTGTTTTCGATGTAATCACAGTAATGTGTTGATCACAATCAAAAATGTCAATGATGGCGATTTCTGACATGTAGAAGTATGAAAATCGTGCATAATTTGTCAACGGTGTTTGAACCGTACTTGAATAAAATGGGCATTAATCTCATAATTTATCAAAATAAAGTAACCAATTAGTTACCAGAAAGAGCTTTAAAATGATAATCGTTTGATAATTGTAAGAATTTTAATTTGTTTGGCTGCAAAATATGAATATTTTTAATTTTAAGTTATATTTCTATCCAATCCTGACATAGACTTTTAACATAGACTTTCAGCTCTCGACCGGTGACAGGGTTAAAGTCAGTAGAAATAATTGAAATTCAAAATATTTATATACATTAAAATTCTGACAAGTTCTTAAAAGTCGTTCTAATAATTTATTAGTTATTTCATTTGGCTAAATACTAAGATTAATGCCGATTTTATTCAAGTATCGTGCAGATATTGTTGACGATATATTCAAGATGTACTTACTTTAACATATCAGAAATCATAAAATGTTATTAGAAATCGTTGACTGGGTGTATAATTTAGTAGAAATGACAATTTGGGGAGGATATTTCTTTCTTCACAGCTATATCGCGGTTTAAAATCTGTAAAATTCCTGTTGTTTTCCAATGATTACGGGTTAATACAGACCATGTGTGTGACGTCATGGGATTTCGTTCTTTGCCTTAAAAACCTGTTATATTCCATTCTTGTAACAATGACTCATTTATATGATGTTAGCGGTTGCCTAGTAGTTTAAATCGACATACAATCTAATCTAAAAACTTCTCTTCAGGTGATGGAATGATAGAACTAGAGCGTGGGAACTAGAGCATGGTTTTGGAGCTGGTGCGATGATGTGGGAGCTACTCCGCCTGAAAATTTTGGCATCACTCCTTCACTGTACATGAACTGATATTTTATCTTTAACATTTAAATGGTGAATGAGGGTCGACATACACAGAATTTGCGCCAAAATATCTCATTCTAAGGGAAAACTTGCAAAACAGTTGCATCATTCATTCATGCTGACATAAAACTAAAGTAAGATTACCCTGTGTTCGATTTTGTTACGGTCGCCTACTTTCAGCAACGATTTTTTTTTTCAATATTTTTTTGCCTGCTTAGAAAGGTAAATCATTTTAACATTGCTTAGCATCGCCGAAACTTTATAGTATTTTCTCATTCTTCTAGAATAAATAAGAAAACACAAGGTACCTCCCTTTGTTTACCATTTCTAGGGCCTAAGAACTATCGCGATTGTTCCCGGATGTGTCGTGGGAGCAAAATTACGTTGACGTGATTTCGCGATAGCTCCCCTGATGTCCACCCGTGTATCTTCTATTCCCTGGATCACACCAGAGATAAGAAGAAAAATCGGAGAAGGAATAAGATTCATGCAAAGGCAAAAAGGACCGTAAGTGGTAAACTCCGAAAATAAATTTGAATACACGAGACGTGAAATCAAGACTGATATAAAAAAAATCAGCACGATTTGTATGAGAATAACCTGGTAGGTTATGTAAAGGCAAATCCCAGAGACTTTTACAGATATATCAATAGCCAAATGAAAGACAGACAAGGTATCCCATTCCTTAATTAATAAAAGAGGAAGGAATGGGGTTGCTGAATCAGATTCTGAAAGGGCAGAGGAACTAGTTGATAAATTCAATGGTGCGTTTAATAAAGCTGAGTTCATGGAGGTTTCATTGACAGGAAGATCGGCCCCATTCATGGATAATATTGTTGTATCAGCTGCAGGAGTGATCAAGTTACTTCAAGGCTTAAACCCCAGTAAGGCCTTAGGACCTGATGAGCTTCATCCTAGAGTCCTGAAGAAACAAGCAAATGCGTTAGGTCCAGTTTTTGCAAACTTGTTTCAACAGTCTCTTGATACGGGTAATATCCCCAAAGCATGGCTTTTAGCCATCATCTGTCCACTCTTCAAAACAGGAGATAGGGCTCTTGCCCGTAATTATCGCCCTGTGTCTCTGAGTTGTGTGCGTGTAAATTGCTTGATTATATAGTCTGCTCAAACATCATGTCCCACTTGGATGAACATAAACTTTTGTCAGACAGACAACATGCATTTAGGAAAAGACATAGTTGTGAAACCCAGCTGAGCACAGTTATTAATGACTGGGCTAAAATCTTGGACAAAGGGGGGGGGGGGGGCAGGTGGACACATTCATTCTGGATTTCGAGAAGGCTTTTGACACCCCTCCTCATGAACTACTTAAATCTAAGTTATTTGGTTGTGGAATTGGAGGGAAGACCCTCAAATGGATAGATTCCTTTCTTTGCTTCAGAAAACAGCGCTTTGTTGTAAATGGTGAATCTTCGGAGTGGGCTCCAGATTTGTCTGGAGTCCCGCAAGGGACTGTTCTTGTTCCACTATTTTTCTCCCTGTACATCAATTATATTTCCAATGACATTGGCTCAGAAATAAGACTGTTCGCAGACGATTGTGTTTGTTACCGGAAAATTAGAGATACGAGATGATTCACTGAAACTTCAGACTGACATAGATAGATTAGGATGTTAGTAGAAGTAAAACAAAGATCAGGAATTGATACAATTAACTTACTCCATCCATAAAAGACACCAAAGGGAAAGAAATACAAACATTAAGCGACCAGACCATAATGGAAACCTAAACAAAGGAAGGCCATATGGACAGTTACTTTCCAACAAAATGGCCATATGGCCATCCAAAATTAAAAGACACAAGTGATACACACAGTAAGTAACAAACAACAACATAAATAAATCGCCACAGAAGAGCCGCCTTGGAACGGTCTGAGGAAGATTTCCACTGGGGGGCTTAAATCGATTTTACGTGGCCACAATCCTCGCCCTTACTTCCGTCGCGATTTAGACAAATAATTTGTCCAGTCCGCATGAAGGCCTCCTAACTCATCAGTGCAACATCTCCGTGAACACAGAAATCAAAGAACCACAGAGGTGAGACAACGGTGAGGACTCGACAGCAAGAAACCACTGAAATGCTGGAGCAAAAGAAAACCAACAGTTAGACTCCGATGAGCCCGACCAGAGACAGAGCATCAGGCACCAAAATTAGGCCCGAAAATGGGGCATGAGATTTCAGCCAGTTAAATGCAATATTATGCAGATAACTAGGAAGAGATCTAATTAAGTTGAAACTTCTTATACCTTAGAGGGAACGGTCCTCGAGAATGTGGCCTCCATTAAATACCTTGGAGTGACAATCACACACAACTTGAGATGGAATACTCATATTAGCAACAAGTGTACTAAGGCAAATAGAACGCTTGGTTTCCTGAGACGAAATCTTCATCAGTGTCCTCAAGATGTACAAGAGACAGCGTATAAAGGTCTTGTTCGCCCAATTTTGGAATGTGGTAGTGCTATGCACAAGAATTTATTTTTCTGATTCCCACTTTAACCCCACTGGGTGACCTAATAGTGCTATTAGAAGTTTCTGGAAAAATGAGCCACAGATTAATTTCATTTTTGTAAACAACTTGTTTACAAGGAAAAGTACTTTGGAATCTTCCAGAAAGTTCGGGGTTGCATTATTTTTTAGAAAATTACCTACTCTTATTTCACAGCCCTCTGGAACGTTCTAGAGAAATCTTGGGGTCTATAAAAGAGCTTGATTTTTCTCTTTGAGTGAGACTTTGGAGTTTGAAGTTTGGGGTTTTAAGAAAAGTTATTTCTAAATTCTGTGTTGGATTGTTAAAGGATATTATATTTCATTTCGGACTGTGAATTCTGTGGGATCAAGCAAAATATATTCATTCAAGGATATTTCATAACAGAGCTAAGTGAATTTAATTTTCTTACATCTACAGGTTAAAAATGGTTTGCAAATAAATTTTGTTAAATTTTTCCATAAGGCTTGTTTGCTTTTTCTTTCTGCTACGCCTGGCTCGTAACAGAAATTGTGGGCTCGTCCGGGACAAAAAAATATCTTGATCATTTTAGGACTGACATTTCATTTGTAGGCAATTAATTGTCATTTCTTATCAAATATAGACTTGGCAGTTGCTACAAAAGATTGGTATTTCCCAACAGGCATATAGGGGATTGTCATTTCATGTGAAATAGTACTTGCCATTTCATATGAATTAGTACTTTGGCATTTCAGATGAAATAGTACTTGTAATTACGTGTGAAATTTCTAGTTGGGCTTGTCATTTAAAAAAAACTTTGTTAAATTAACCTCAATCTGTTTTATCATAATTACTTTATAATACAAACAAAAAGCAAACATGCCGTTTGATTTGAGAAGCTTTTTGACTCAGCCTTCCCAGGAGCTGTTTGATCTGGCCAAAAGGACAGATTTGCTAGATATTGCTTCCCATTATGGAGTCACTGCTGTCAAAACAAGCATGAAAAACACGAAATCAAGAATATTTTGGTACAGTTTTTTGTTGATGAAGAACTTTTTGATCCATCTGCTTTGTCTCTCATTATGGTTTCACATACTGAATTACAAATGAGACAAATTGAAATAGGAAGGCAAATTGAATTAGAGAAGTTAAGATTAGAAATGGAAGACAGAGAGAAGGAAAAAGAAAGTGAAATGCAGAAACAAATGCAGATGAAAAAATAGACTCGGAAGAAAGAGAGAGGGGATAAACAAAGAGAAATGGAAGAACGTGTTCGAAAAGAAAAATTAGAACAGGAAGAAAAACAAAGAGAAATGGAGGAACGGATTGAGTTAGAAAAGGAAAAAATGATATATAGTATTTGAAGAAAAAAAAGGGAAAGGCAATTTCAATTAAGGCTGAAGGAATTGGAACTCCAGGGTCAGGATAGGGTGAAACCTACCCCTGTTTTTGACTCTGGTAGTTACTTTGATGCCACAAAGCACATCAGATTAGTTCCACCATTTCAGGAAAAAGAGATAGATAAGTATTTTTTTTTTTTTTGCATTTTGAAAACGTTGCAGAAAATTTGAAATGGCCAAAAGAGCATCGGACCTTACTTTTGCAAAGCGTTGTTGTCGGAAAGGCTCGAGACATTTACACTCAGCTGACTGTTGAGCAAAGCTCAGACTATGATTTGGTTAAGGAGCTTATTCTAAAGGCATATGAGTTGGTCCCTGTGGCTTACAGGCAAACATTTAGGAATTGTAAAAAAAAAATTTCCAAGACCCATATAGAATTTGCTCGAACCAAAGAACAGTTATTTGAGAGATGGTGTTCTTCTAAAAAGTAGGCTCTAATCATGAAAAACTTAGACAGTTTGTCCGTGTTGAAGTGTTCAAACGGTGCATAAATTCAGACATTAAGTCTTTTCTCGATGAGAGACAGGTTGAAACTTTGGAGGAAGCTTCTCGTTTGGGGGATGATTATGCTTTGACTCATAAAGTCTCATTTTAGGAACAGGTCTTATCCTCGAAAACCTTATAATCCACAGACAGGTCCAAGATTCTATCCCAGTAATCCCTCTGGCAGTTATAGCCATACATCTAGTACTATGCCCAAACTTTCTGGTGAAAATAAAAGCCAGAATCCTTCCAAACCTTCTTGTGAAACTAGAAGCCCGGATTTTTCCAAACCCTCTGGTGAAATCCCTTATCTCAATCTTAAGTAGTTTGTAACTATTGCAAAAACACAGGTCATTTGATCTCTGAATGTTTAAAATAAAGCGAAGAAATGAAAGAGAAAGACAAGAGGAACTTAGGCCTACAGGCTTGACTTCTGTAAGGCCAAAACCACAGTCTTGTGTAAGGGAGGAAACTCTTTCTGATACCAAATTATCTGAGACTGATTCAGTTATGGAGATTTACGAACCATTCTTATCAGATGGTTTTGTGTCACTAAATGGTGACAGTTATGCCCATCCTACCCCTATTAAAATTTTACGAGATACTGGAGCTTCTCAATCTCTTATTCTAGCAGATAATGTGCCTTTTTCTGAGAAGACTTCTTTTGGCCATGTGGAATGTGGAGTTGCTAATGTTCCGCTTCCGTTTATTTGTCATCAGACTTCGTATCCGGTTCAGTTGCTGTTGGTATTAGACCTTCTTTACCTTTGAAGGTGTTCATTTATTGCTAGGCAATGACTTATCTGGAGATAAGGTTGTGGGAAACCCACTTTTGACTTCTAATCCTTGAACTGATCAACCACCTGATCCCATTGAGCTGGAAATTCCTGATCTTTATCCGTCCTGTGCAGTCACAAGGGCTATGACACGTAAGACCAAGCAAACTGATGGGAAACAGGATTTTGATTTCAGTGATACCTTTTTGGGTCGATCTTTAAATGACGAGATAATAAGGTCTCTGTCTTCAAGCCTACCTGATAAGCAAACCGATTATCATGAGAATAACTCATCTTTCGATCTAGGCCGCGACAAAATCGCCCTTACCTCCGTCGCGGTATAAACTAATATTGTTTAGTCCGCATGAAACTCTCATGTCATGACATTTAGGTGAAAATAAAACCTAACACAAGATTCTTAATCATTTATACTGGCCTGGGTTAAAATCAGATGTTTCTCACCATTGTAGGTCCTGCCATACATGCCAAATGGTAGGAAAACACAATCAGACTATACCTAAGGCTCATTTGCAGCCTATACCTGCTTTGATGCACCTTTCAGTCGAATAATTACTATATTATGTGGGTCCTTTACCCAGAACTAAGTCTGACTATTATTTGTGCTTCCACACGTTTTCCTGAAGCCATTCCACTAAGAAATATCAAAACTAAGACAATCGTCAAGGCCTTAGTGATGTTTTTCACCTTTGTTGGTCTTCTCAAATCTATTCAGTCAGACCAACGTTCAAATTTCATGTCTGGAATTTTCAACAAGTAATGCATGAACTAGGCATTGTACAGTATACGTCATCGGTCTATCATCCTGAAAGTCAAGGCACCATTGAAAGATTCCATCAAACATTGAAAAACATGATAAGATCATATTGCTTTGACACAGAGAAGGATTGGGTTGAAGGCATCCATCTGCTTTTATTTGCTGTTAGAGAATCTGTGCAAGAATCTCTTGGCTTCAGTCCATTTAATTAGTATTTGGCCATACTGTTCGTGGTCCTTTGAAACTTCTGAAAGAGAAATTTCTCTCTAATGTTGACACTTCCTCGAATTTATTTCAGTATGTGTCGGATTTAAAAACTAGACTTTCAAAAGCTTGAGAGGCTGCTCGAAACAATCTTCAGTCAGCCCAAAGAAAAATGAAACAGCTATATGACATAGGGATAAAAGAAAGGAATTTTAAACCAGGTGATAAGTTACTTGCTCTTTTGCCTATTCCTGGAAAACCTTTGCAAGCGAGGTATTATGGTCGATACACTGTAGACAAAAAGATCAGTGACGTAAATTACATCATAAACACTCCTGGGAGGCGCAAGCTAAAGCAGCTGTGTCATATTAACATGCTTAAGGAATATATTGATAGGGACAGTGCATCTTTAACATCCGTCAATCTAGTTAGCTCTGTTCCACTTAATTTATGTGACAATGACTGTGAGGATATTAATTCAGAAAAATCTGATCCCACATCATCAACACTTCAGAATTCTGACATTCTGAGGAATCTCGACCAGAAACTGTCAAATCTAGAGCCAATTCAGCGGAATGGACTGAAACAGCTGATTTTCAATATGAACACTTATTTTCTGACATTCCAACACGGACAGACAAAATATTTCACGATGTGGACATCAATTGTTCTAAACTTGTAAATCAACATCCATACAGGATGAACCCTATGAAACAAAAATAAAGAAGAAGTTCGGTATCTATTAGATAATGACTTTATTGAGTTCTCCTTGTATTCTTGTGCCAAAACCTGATGGGGCATATCGTATGTGTACATATTTTAGGAAAGTTAATTCCTAAAGTAAAACAGATACCTTTACAATTCCAAGTATGGATGACTGCATTGATAACATCGGGAATGCCAAATACATAACGAAATTCGACCTTCTGAAAGGATTTTGGCAAATTCCACTCACAGATAGAGCAAAGGAGGTTTTGGCACTTACTACACCAGACGGATAATTTAACTATAAAGTCACGCCATTTGGAACGAAAAGCTCTCAGGCAACTTTTCAGCACTTAATTAAAATGTTAATTGCAGGGCTGGAAGGCTGCAGTGCTTATATTGATGAGGGTATCATATACAATGACCTAGCTCTTGCACTACCATTGATGTATGAATGTCATTTGACGTGTCACCAGTAACAATTCTGATTCTGACTGAACTTTCTAAATTATTAACTTTCTGTCTTACTGCTATTAAAACGCATGTGATTAAATATTGTGATAAAGTCTTTGAAAGATCAGGAAGAAATCTGTTTTGGTCTATAAAAAAATCGAATGAGGTTTTAAATAAATTGAAATCCAGACATTTTCGTGCTTCAAGTCTGTCTACTTACGATTTTTCCACTCTTTACACTACACTTCCTCATAATCTTATAAAAGAAAAGCTTAATGATTTAATTGAATGGGCTTTTCACAGAGAAGATTCTCTCTATCTTGCATGTAATGTCAGAAATGCATTTTTCACTTCTGAAGAGCATAAGAATTATACACTTTGGTCATGTCAGAAAGTGTGTGATGCCCTCACCTTTCTACTTGACAATATTTATATTAGATTCGGTACTAAGTTATTTAGACAAATTGTGGGTATTCCGATGGGTACGAATTGCGCACCTCTTGTGGCTGATCTGTTCTTGTATTGTTATGAAAGAGACTTCATGCTGTCGCTTTCCATTGATAACCAATCTGAAATTATTGAAGCTTTTAGCTCCACTTCTAGATATTTAGATGATTTATTAAATATTGATAATAACTATTTCGATGGTTTGATCAGTCAGATTTACCCCCCAGAACTTCAGTTAAATAAAGCAAATTCTTCTGATACCGAGGCCCCGTTTTTGGATTTACATCTATCTATTGTAGATGGGTTTGTTTCGTGCAAAATTTATGATAAACGCGATGACTTTGATTTTGAGATTGTAAATTTTCCTTTTTTGGATGCTGATGTTCCTCGTGCGCCATCCTATGGCGTTTATATTTCGCAATTAATTCGATTTGCTAGAGTGTGTAGTGATGTAACTGACTTCAACACTCGTAATAAATCATTAACGGCTAAACTTCTTAATCAGGGTTATCGGTACCATAAACTACGCAAAGCATTTTCAAAATTTTATAGACGCGATTCTGATTTAATGTCAAAATTCAATATTGGACTTAAATCTCTTCTACAACAAGGTCTATCGGAACCCGAATTGTATGGTGACTTAGTATATAAATTCAGAAAAATATATAACCGCAATGACTTCAGCACCCAATTTCGTAAAATCATTCTTCGATATAAAAAGATTGTGTACAGCATGCGTGTTATACGACAGACTGCATGCACGGTAGTTAACCCAATCACGGTTGGCAACTTTGCTTCACTCTTTAATTGCACGCCGGTGGGTCAGGCCTCAGATTCTATGGCGGTTCCAACGTAAAGGCTTATTGAGAATTAGAGAGATCTAATTCAAGGTAATGTTGGTTGGTGCCTGATGCTCTATCTCTGGTCGGGCCCATCGGAGTCTAACTGTTGGTTTTCTTTTGCTCCGGCATTTCAGTGGTTTCTTGCTGTCGAGTCCTCACCGTTGTCTCAC
>CAUZLF010000463.1:75000-139295 GCA_963580285.1 Lucinisca nassula | reverse complement strand
AAATTTTGAAATGAACTCCTGTTATTTATAAGGAGGAAGATTCCATTTGGTACTAAAAGGGTTAACATCAAATGCACAGAAAAATCCAAATTGCAGAACGGTTTTGTTGAAATACAACAAAGTAACATTGAACGAACAACACCAGAACCACTGGCGTTACAATACGAAAACACGCCTATACAAATACATTGTAAACTTTACCGCCGAAAAATCTTAGATGACAAAATTGTGATATTTTTTCTTATGGTTCGAACAAATGGACATGAGACTGGTGAACTTTATTACCATAATTTCACATTCGACTGAATACATGTATTTATCTTCGCCGTCTCCGGAAGATGGCGGCATTGTTATTCAATACAAAGAGATCGGTAAATGGGTCGCAATTCACGAGATGCCGAAAATTCACGAGAAGTTTACGAAAGCCGATGAATTAGGCGATAACATTGACTAATTTATCCCTTGTATAAAGGTCAGTCTCATGTCAAATTGTTCGAACTATACGAGGGACCACAATGGAAATAGGTTGGATACTTTTCATTTACTTTTTGTGTTATCCCTGATACTGATTTCATGACATTTAGCTCTCATTTTATGCATGTATGTGCATTTTAGGTGTGTTTCATATTTTATGTAATTTGTCAAAACAAACTACTACTGCTTCTCCTACTTCTACTACTAGTACTACTACTGTTGCTGCTACATGTTGGAAGAGAACCAATAAAAGTAAGGCTTCTTACTCTTTAGAGGGAACGGTCCTCGAAAATTTGGATTCCATTAAATACATTGGCGAGACAGTCACACATGACTTCAGATTGAATACACGTATGTGAGGCGACAAAATGGGAATTGCGACTAAGTCGGACTATCTCGGAAAGCTTCTATCAGGCACTTAAATAGGAAATACGACTATATGAGAAAATACATCAACATGAGAAATCAATGCTTACGTAGGCAAAATTGCGCTATTTATTCCGGGTGGTATCACGCGCGCGAGAAAGAGGTAGTGAATTTTTCGTTAATGCTATCCATTTTCACCTGGGTGGAGAGGGGCGGTGTCATTAATTGTCTCGCCCAAGGACACACCTCGTCTGCGGTGGCCCCATTTGAACTGACGACCTCTCGATCATATTAAAGTCGAACGCGGTAACTTTTCTGTTTATATACTCAAAACAGAGAGTGTGGGAGCTCTTTTGAATCGCCTCGATGAGGCGGTTCGAGGCGATTCTAACGAGTACCAAAATACAGGTTTTTAACAAATAAAAGAAAATAATCTATAGCCCTGTAAACCCAGTTTTACTATATGGAAGTTGGGTTTAAGGGGATCCAAAATATATTGACGTGTTTCTGTGATTTGAAAATCAGTTAAAAAAGAAAACATTTTATGCTTTAAGTTGAGTTCTGAAAAGAAATTCTGGCTACGATTCTTTTGATAATAAGCTGTCAATTCTGACAACGATATTTTATGGGATTATAAGTCATTTTGTGTCATTTGATGCCAATACATGTACCAGAGTTGTGAGCATTAATTTATTCTTTTGAAATAAATATGTTTAATGATTTACAAATCAACATAGGCATAATAATGTACATAACAGAACAGAACAATCATTCGTGTCACATACACAGCACAGAATACCAGATTTTTCCTTGCACATTTTACGACAATTAAAGCTAACTGTTGTCAAAATTATATAGTCTACCTGTAATTGACCATTTTTTTTTTCTATTAAATTTAGTACTCAGAAGTTAAGTCCGAATTTAATGGCACTTTATATAAACCGTTTTGGATAAGTGGAATGATATTGAGCTGTACTAGTCTGATAAATGAGTTTTTTTAATGTATAATAAAACAAAACTTACGGTCCTTTTCATTACTTTTCTAAGCCGTGGGCAAGGCTACATCAAAACCTAGTTTTTTCTTCTTTTGCTTGAAAGATAGCTCGAACCTCAGGGTGGGCTGACCAATTATACTATTCTTTCTTCTTGTCCGTGTCTATCACCGTAAGATAATGACTTTGCAGAGACTCACTTCAATTTCAGTCTTCTCGTTTTAAGCAGAGAAACCAGTGCTTCAGCTGAAGTGCACGACCCGCCGGATGCTTTTAGCTTTATGAGTGTTACCATATATGGGTATGGCGGCCATTTTGGTCATGTGACGTGGACCTAAAACGGTTCCCCCAATAAATGGGCCTTATCGTAAGGAGCAAAAATATATCTTATACTTAAGTACTGTATTCTGAATCGTTTGCAGGATAAAATGCATTCTCACTTTTCCAATACAAAAGCATATGTGTCAAAGTTTGACCTAGGCACAAAGAAGGTCATTGTTACATGTGGGTTTACGGCGTCCCGCAAACCCCCATGCTGACAAGACAACCGAGCGTGATCTCTGACAGGTGTACGGGCAGCTGTGGGGTAAGGCACAAGAAAGATGTTAAATGAATGACATGAATTATTTACAGTATCTACATACAACACTTACTAACACAAAACATCACAAATTGTTGCTTCTGTAGCCAACTCACGACGTCCGCTCCGAAGGCAAAACACTGTTCTGTGCTCGGAACGGGTGACGTGAATACCTACAGAAGCAAACAACAAAAACAAGAAAAACAAAAAAAAAAATCAACACAAGACGCGACTGGCCAGTTTATAACTTAGGGTGAATCCCCCACTCGCGTGACACTTCCTCTCGCGAACTAGTAAAACTAGTCTATCAACATATTTGATAATCCTAAGATTAGCGATCACGTTTGCTGATCAGACGTTTAGTGATCGCCCAAATAAGGTAAGTTGACCTCTTCCATGATCACATTTGTTTACAACGAACAATGATTTAGAAGAATCTGCTTCTATCCTGGTAGGCGC
Source organism: Lucinisca nassula (assembly GCA_963580285.1). Lineage (NCBI taxonomy): Eukaryota > Metazoa > Mollusca > Bivalvia > Lucinida > Lucinidae > Lucinisca > Lucinisca nassula. Next base: position 136,424 of record CAUZLF010000463.1, on the reverse strand, counting down.
TGATTACGGCGGTCTGTCCGCCCTTGCTGGACCCTAACGCCTAGCGTCGTACCAGTACCTGCTGCTATGAAGCAGGGAGCAGCAGGTCACACATTGTTATGCCTGCAAATTACGATAACGGGACTAGAAACGAGTCACAAAACATACATGCTATATCATGATCCCCCTCCCGGAGAAGTAAGAATATGTTCATGCATATACCGTTATTGCGCATGCGCCGACCAGACATACAGGCTGATTAGTGCATGCGACAAATAACCGTACAGCAGAACTCAACTTGACTGTGCATCAAATTATCAGCACCCAGCGCTTGACACAATAATACTCAAAGTTCATGTTTCCTTACTGAGCACTACAGAAATCAATTAATGCTCACTACTACTGAGCATAATACTCATCAAATTTGTGCTCACTACATTATCACAAGTAAGAGGCAATTGAACAGACCACGCCTTTGCGCTACCTGGTCAGCTGCCAATTACAGGAAACATAACAATCTCTATTTCATGTCCTTCTCCGCGACACGGCTCACAAATATAGCTATTCACAAATTCAATACATTAATAACAGATAGAAACTACAACAGAAGATTTTCATCTATAATCTACAACATTTGTTAGTGTCTCATATGGGCCAACACTGTTTGCCGTAAATTCTCTCTATTTGGTAGGCACCCCGTCACAACCGTCCTCGCGACGCCGATGACGCAGCTGACGTCATCCCCGCCGCTCAGGCCGTTATGACGTGTGGCGACCAAATACTCCCACTTATCATCATCACGTTCTTTATATGTACATACATGCACAAACTGAGTTATCAGACAAAAACGGCATCATTACAAAATGAACTCGTAATTCTTCTTGAACAAAATTATTTCTAATCAACGTGAACATGCTTGTAAAATAAAATTCATTACGGTTCATCATCACGGATAACCCAACAGGCTCTTGTATGAGTTTGCCCTGATGATGAAGATGTGGTTAAACCCGTCTTAAGTTTACGTCCCCTCTACACCTAATATCATATTGGGACGGAACCACGGTTTTCTAACCACAGCCAGTCACAAGTCATGGATCAAACAAGTGACCCGGCGTTTATTAATTACATTCTACAAAAGGGGTCTAAAAGCCTAAATGAATCTAGAATGAGCGGGTGTCCAAACTTTACGTCTCACCAACATCTAGGGTCAGCATGAGACAGGACCTCACTTAGAAAGACTCATTCTACTACTGGAGAAGCCTGGGATCGATCCTGCGACGTCTAGCTGGCAAAGCTAGTAGCCTAATCACTACAGGCCTCAATAGTGAATTCAGAATAGGCTTCAGAAAGTTGGGGTATACTAGAAGTAAACCCCTCCAAAACCTACAAGCATGTTCATACAAAAATAATACTAAACATAGATTTAACATACCTTTCAATATACTTTCTATTTCCCCGTCACAATGTTGTGTTTACTCTTTACAACTTGACCTGCTGCTAAAGGGTCCGCTTTTTTCAGGGTTTATATATCTATGAATACTACCGGAAAATCATGCCTACTCGTATTACCTTGCTTTGTTCGTGGGGAAGTGGAGATACCGGCCACAAACAAAGCCAGATAGCAAAATCGAGTAGATAATGGATTTGCCTTCAAATAGTATATTTCCCATAGGAAAAATTGATGAAACGACCCTATAATCAATGACATGACTCCTGTCAAAACGAACACCCACACAACACGTGACGGGAATAAAAATCATATATGGCACAATTTGGCGGTTGGCGATTTTTAGGCAAATTCTATAGGACTCGGCCTTTTAGCGGCCCCCTGTATTGTAAAAACAGCTCTCTATAAACCACTCATGCATACATCGTATGATATGTGCATGACTTGTTCATGGAGCCGCATAGTTTGCGTACCATATTTCACCTAAAATATTTCACTCGCACCGCCCTACCATATATCTACTAAAATAATTTAGATGTGCATAAGCACCAGAGAGGTTTCCTATTCCATCTCGTAACAAAGGTTTCCCCTTTTGGAGAAAAAACAATCAGAAATGTTTTTTCTTTGTGTACAGAGATGGAATAGGATGAACCTATCTAAACAAGACAGCTATTTACACAACAACCGTGCGAAGAATTACCTACTAAGGTAGTCTGCCCCCAAATTTTCTTGGCCCCGAATTGCAACAATCCGAAATCTATACGGCTGTAGTTTCATTGCCCAACGCATAATTCGAGGATTGAGAACTTTTGCTGTTTGCATATACGACAAGGGCTTGTGGTCTGTCTCAAGCAGGAATTCTACTCCGTAAAGATACTTGCGAAATTTCTCAACACCCCAGATAATAGCCAAACATTCCTTCTCTATTACAGAATAGTTTTTCTCACGAGGCAAAAGTTTCTTGCTGGCATAAGCAATGGGAAGTCGTCCTTCCCCTTCAAATTCTTGGAGCAAAACGGCTCCTATACCAACATCAGAAGCGTCCGTCCGGAGTATGAACGGATTCCCATCATGAAAGATAGGAAGACGAAGAATAGGACTAGACGTGAGTCTATTCTTCAGGGTCTGAAAAGCCTTTTCATGATGGTCCTGCCAGTCTGTGATCTTGTTTGGTCTACTTTTCTTAGTTAAATCTGTCAAAGGGGAAGCGATAGATGAGAAATTTGGAATGAAACGGCGGTAGAAACCAGCCAACCCAAGAAATGACTTTATTTGTCTCTTAGTAGAAGGTCGAGGAGCATCCTTTATAGCTTGTATCTTGTCTTCTTGCGGTCTTACTGACTGAGCAGCTACACTGTGACCAAGACATTCGATACTGCTATACCCAATCATACACTTGGAAGGTTTTGCCGTCAACTTGGCTGTCCTGAGTCTATCTAAAACTTCACGTAATGACGTCAAGTGGTCTTTCCAAGTTTCGGTAAAGATCCACATATCATCGACGAAGCTATCAACGTTAGAAAGTTCGGACAGAATCTTTCTCATCAACCTGCAAAATGTTGCTCCTGAGTTTACCAAACCGAAGGGCATAGTTTTGAATTGAAACAAGCCTTTGGGGGTTTCGAACGCAGTTAGGGGTTTTGCCTTAGACGTCATTTTTACCTGCCAATAACCTTTTGACAAATCTAATTTGCTAAAGTATTTGTGCCCCGACATTCTATTTATAACCTCCTCCATATTTGGCATTGGTTCTGCATCGAACTCCGTCACTTTATTAAGTTTACGGAAGTCAATGCAGAACCGCACCGAACCATCTTTTTTAGGGACAAGTACTACAGGGGATGAATATGGAGATATTGATGGCTCAATAACTCCTAAATCTAACATATCTTGAATTTCCTTTTCCATTACATCCCGTACTTTATATGGTATGGCATAACCTTTTGACCTCACTGGTTCCGTCGTCAGCAACTTTATGTCGTGTTCTATTTGGTCAGTTCGTCCTGGTACACTGGACAGTACGTCCGGGTATTCTTTTATCAACGTCTCTATTTCTTTACGCTGATCCTGCGTTAACATTTCTGAAATATTGACGTCCTTAAACGTCTCTGGTTGCTTTGCAGTAGGAAAAGCGCAATCTTCCAATGAGAATTCGTCAACGTCATCATTTTCAGTTGACTGAGTGGACTCTACAGATAGCAAGCAATGTGACGTCACATTTTGACGTTCCACATATTGCTTCAGTATGTTAGCGTGATATGTGTTAACATTTCCATTGACGTCAATCTTATAATCCATTCTGTTCACTACCTCAACAACTTCATAAGGACCTTTCCATTGAAGCAATAATTTATTACTGTCTGTCGGTAGTAACAACAGTACTTTGTCGCCGACGTCAAATTTACGCGACCTCGCGCCTTTATCATAATAAGCTTTCTGCTTAATCTGAACCTTCTTTAAATTATCACGCGCTAATTTGCATGTCTGCTCTAACCGTTCCCTAAGCTCAATAACGTATTGATACGTCGAAAGAACTTGCTCATCGCGTACCTCTTCAGCCCATAATTCTCTTAATATTGCCATTGGACCTCTGACGTTACGTCCATATAACAACTCAAAAGGGGAGTATCCTAAAGACTCTTGTGGGACTTCCCTTACCGCAAATAATAAGGCTGGAAGATATTTATCCCAATCTTTTGGACGTTCAGCACACATGCGACGTAACATCTGCTTTAACGTAGCGTGGAAACGCTCTATCAGTCCGTTGCAAATTGGGTGTCTCGGACTACACGTTAACTGTTGAAGAGAAAGAAGTCTGCTGACTTCCTTCATTACCTCAGCAGTAAACTGTGATCCACAATCAGTCAACATTTCATCAGGAATGCCAACCCTACTAAACATTTCAATAAGCGCTTCCGCGACACGTTCCGTCTCAATACTCGGTAAAGCTATCGCCTCTGGATACCTTGTCGCATAATCTATCATGGTTAAAATATACCGAGATTTCCTATCAGATCGAGGCTCAATTGGACCAACTATGTCCACTGCCACCCTCTTAAATGGCGTATCAATCAATGGCATTTTTCCTAGAGGTACTTTAGTGACCCGACCTTTCTGAATAGTTCTCTGACAAATATCACAAGATTTACAAAATCTAGCGACATCACCGCAAATACCGGGCCAGTAAAACTCAGTTACAACTCTATCCAATGTCTTCCACGAGTGAATTCAGAATAGGCTCGGTTGTCTTGTCAGCATGGGGGTTTGCGGGACGCCGTAAACCCACATGTAACATTTGGTGTCAGAAGTGGGATCGATCCTGCGACGTCTAGCTGGCAAAGCTAGTAGCCTAATCACTACAGGCCTCAATAGTGAATTCAGAATAGGCTTCAGAAAGTTGGGGTATACTAGAAGTAAACCCCTCCAAAACCTACAAGCATGTTCATACAAAAATAATACTAAACATAGATTTAACATACCTTTCAATATACTTTCTATTTCCCCGTCACAATGTTGTGTTTACTCTTTACAACTTGACCTGCTGCTAAAGGGTCCGCTTTTTTCAGGGTTTATATATCTATGAATACTACCGGAAAATCATGCCTACTCGTATTACCTTGCTTTGTTCGTGGGGAAGTGGAGATACCGGCCACAAACAAAGCCAGATAGCAAAATCGAGTAGATAATGGATTTGCCTTCAAATAGTATATTTCCCATAGGAAAAATTGATGAAACGACCCTATAATCAATGACATGACTCCTGTCAAAACGAACACCCACACAACACGTGACGGGAATAAAAATCATATATGGCACAATTTGGCGGTTGGCGATTTTTAGGCAAATTCTATAGGACTCGGCCTTTTAGCGGCCCCCTGTATTGTAAAAACAGCTCTCTATAAACCACTCATGCATACATCGTATGATATGTGCATGACTTGTTCATGGAGCCGCATAGTTTGCGTACCATATTTCACCTAAAATATTTCACTCGCACCGCCCTACCATATATCTACTAAAATAATTTAGATGTGCATAAGCACCAGAGAGGTTTCCTATTCCATCTCGTAACAGTCATGGTCAACCCAGGGTCACCATTTTAGCAATTTATGCTATTTATTAAGTTTCGTGGAAATCTGCCCAGTGGTTCTGGAAGACTATTTTTGAAGGGTTTTTACCATATATGGCTTGGCGGCCATTTTGGTCACGTGACCTGGACCCCATGAGCAAATTTTGGTTTCCCCCATCCCATAGAGGCTCCATATAAAAGTTGACTTCAATCGGCCCAAAGGTTTCCGAGGAGAAGCAGTTTGAAAATTTTCACATTTTTCGCCTCGGCGAGGCTATACTAAATGGAATGTAATATTTCGCATGTTCATTGGTTAGATCTCATTGATATCTATCAGTATGCCAAAAATTGTTTAAATATTCCAAGCGGATAAGTCACTATCACCAATTTTCACAAACGGGTTACGGACGGACAGACAGACAGACCATATATGGCTTGGCGGCCATTTTGGTCATGTGACCTGGACCCCACGAGCAAATTTTGGTTTCCCCCATCCCATAGAGGCTCCATATGAAATTTGACTTCAATCGGCTCAACGGTTTCCGAGTAGAAGCAGTACGAAAATTTTCACATTTTTCGCCTCGGCGAGGCTATACTAAATGGAATGTAATATTTCGCAAGTTCATTGGTTAGATCCCATTGATATCTATCAGTATGCCAAAAATTGTTTAAATATTCCAAGCGGTTAAGTCACTATCACCAATTTTCACAAACGGGTTACTGACGGACAGACAGACTGACAGAATGACCGAATGACAGAATGACACGGTGATTTTAGGGCGCTCTTAGAAAATCGACCGACTTCAGTCGGTCGCTTTTTCTGCGGGTCGTGCAATAGCATGCTCGGTTCTCCAACTCGTTTGGTCTAAGATACACCTTACAGGATAGTAAAAACAGCAACAACAATAGCCACCCCCCCCCCCCCACACACACACACACACACCCACACACACACACACACACACACACACACAAACCAAAAAAACTGTCCAGTAATAATTAATACTTTGAGCAAAATAACGAGTACAGACTTGTTAGTTCACAAACTTCCCACCTGCATGTCAGTTAAATGATATAGTGTACATCAGACAGAAAACAGAAGGCTTATCTGGTGAATGACATACATATCGCTGCTTTCTACTCTGCTAGCCCTATGGCATGTCACGAGGAACGGGAACATTGTTGGCCACACAATGACATTATAGCGACGAACGGGACATTAGATGGTCTAACAATGACTCTACATAGAGTAACGGGAGTTTAGGTAGCCTAACAATGACACTATAAAGGGGAATGGGACTAAAGGTGGTCTAACTATGACACTACAGAAAGGAAAGGGAGGGGGGGCATAAGATGGTCTGACAATGAGACTACATGGAGGAACGGGACATTAGATGGTCTGACAATGACACTACATGGAGTAGCGGGACATTAGATGGTCTGACAATGACACTACATGGAGTAGCGGGACATTAAATGGTCTGACAATGGCACTGCATGGAGGAACGGGACATTAGATGGTCTGACAATGAGACTACAGGGAGGAACGGGACAATAGATGGTCTGACAATGACACTACAGAGAGGAAAGGGAGTTTAGGTGGTCTGACAAAGACACTACATGGAGGAACGGGACATTAGATGGTCGGTCAATGACACTACATGGAGGAACGGGACATTAGATGGTCTGTCAATGACACTGCATGGAGAAACGGGACATAAGATGGTCTGACAATACTACATGGAGGAATGGAACATTAGATGGTCTGACAATGACACTACATGTAGGAACGGGAAATTAGATGGTCTGACAATTACACTACATGGCGGAACGGGACATTAGATAGTCTGACAATGATACTACATAGAGGAACGGGACATCAGATGGCCTGACAATGACACTACATGGAAGAACGGAACATAAGGTGGTTTGACAATGACACTACAGAGAGAAATGGGAGTTCAGATGGTCTGGCAATGCCACTATAGAGAGGAACGGGACTAAAGCTTGTATGTCAATGACACTATATACCGAGAGGAAGGGGACTTAAGGTAGGCTGACAAAGACACTAAAGAGAGGAACGGGTCTATAGCTGATCTATCAATGACACTACAGAGAGGAATGGGGCTTAAGGTGGCCTGACAATGACAATACATAGAGGAACGGGAGTTTATTTGCCTAACAATGACACTATAAAGGGGAATGGGACACTGTAGAAAGGAAAGGGACATAAAATGGTCTGACAATAACACTACATGGGGGAACGGGACATCAGATCGTCTGACTATGACACTTCAGGGAGGAACGTGAGTTTAGGTGGTTTGACAATGACACTATATAGAGGAACGGGACAAAACCTTATGTGGCAATGACACTACCGGGAGAAAGGGGACTTAAGGTGGTCTGACAATGACACTACAGATGAGAACGGGGTTAAGGTGGTCTGGCAATGACACTACAGAGATGAACGAATCCTTAGCTGGTCAGGCAATGACACTACAAAGAAGGACGGGGCATAAGGTGGTCCGGCCTTGACACTACATAGAGGAACGGGACTATTGTTGGTCTCACAATGGCGTTACAGCAAGAAACGGGACATTAGATGGGCCAACAATAATACTACATAGAGGAACGGGAGTTTAGGTGGTCCAACAATTACACTATAAAGATGAATTGGACTATAGGTAATCTGACTATGACATTACAGAAAAACAAGACTTAAGATGGTTTGACAATAACACTATAGAGAGGAGTGGGTCTATAGGTGGTCTGACAATCACACTACATGGAGGAACGGGACATTAGATGGTCTGACAATGAGACTACAGGGAGGAACTGGACATCAGATGGTCTGACAATGACACAACTTAGAGGAATAGGAGTTTAGGTGGTCTGACAATGGAACTACAGAGAAGAACGGGACTATAGTTGGTCTGACAAGGACACAACAGCTAGGATCGGGGCATAAGATGGTCAGACAATGACACTACAGAGAGGAAAAGGGACTTCGGGTGGTCTGACAAATACACCAGATAGTGGAATGGGACAACAGACTGTCTGACAGTGACACTACAGAGAGGAACGGGTCTATAGCTGGTCTAGCAATGCCATCACAGAGATGAATGGGGCTTAAGGTGGTCTGACAGTGACACTACATAAAGGAACGGGAGTTTAGGTGGCCTAAAATGACACTATAAAGGGGAATGGGACTAAAGGTGGTCTGACTATGACACTGCAGGAAGGAATGGGACATAAGATGGTCTGACAATAACACTACATGGAGGAACGGAACAGTAGATGGTCTGACAATGTCACTACATCAAGGAATTGGACATAAGATGGACGGACGATGGCACTACTAAGAGGAAAGGGAGCATGGGTGGTCTGAAAAAGATGTTACATAGAGTAATGAACTATAGCTGGTCTTGCAATGACACTGCAGATGGGAACTGGAGTAAAAGCGGCCTGACAACCACGCTACAGAGAGGAACGGGACTATAGGTGGTCTGAAAATTACACTTCTGAGAGGAACGGGGTTAAGGTGGTCTGCGAATCACGCTATAGATAGGAACGGGACTAAAGCTCAAGAGGAATGGGAGTTGAGATGGTCTGACAATGACACTACAGAGATGAACGGGAGTTTAGGTGGTCAAAGAATGACACTACAGTTATGAACGTATCTATAGCTGGTCTGGCGATGACACTACACAGAGGAAATCGGCTGAAGGTGGTCTGACAATGACACTACAGAGAGGAATGGGACATCAGATGGTCTGATCATGACACTACATAGAGAAATAGGAGTTAAGGTTGTCTGACAATGACACTACAGAGAGAAACGGGACTATAGTTGGTATGACAAAATGACACTACAGGAAGGAACGGGACAGTAGATTGTCAGACAATGGCACTACAGGGAGGAAGGTGAATACAGGTGGTCTGACAATGACAGTAGTTAGAGGAATTGGACTTTAGAATGTCTGACAATGACATTATAGAGAGAAACGGGAAATTAGATGTCTGAAACTTTCACTACAGAGAGGAACGGGACTATAGCAGCCTGACAATGGCACTACAGAGAGAAAGGAGGACTTAGATGGTCTGACAATGACACCACAGAGCGGAGTGGGAATTAATCTGGTACGTGGAGTGGAACGGGACGGGACATTAGATGGTCTGAAAATGAGTGGAACGGCACTATCTGTGGTCTGGCAATGGCAGTATATAGAGGAACCGCACTATAGGACTGACAGTGAGTAACGGGACTATAGGTGGTCTGAAGATGAAACTACAGTTAGGAACGGCATTCAAAGTGTCCTACCAATGGCACTGTACTAAAGACCAACTAAAGTCTGTACCTCATTGCGTTTTTTTTTTGCCAGACGACCTAAAGACCCGTTCCTCTCTGTAGTGTCATTGCCAGGCCACCTTAAGCCCCTTTCTTCTCTGTAGGTCCTTTTCAGACCACCTCAAGTCCGTTTTCCATGTATAGTGTTATTGACAGACCAACTATGGTCCCGTTCCTTTCTGTTGTGTCATTTTCAGACCCCCTAATGTCCCGTTACTCTCTGTAGTTTCAATGCCAGACCTGCATAGTCCCGTTTCTAAATGTAGTGTAATTGCCAGACCACCATAAGTTCCTGTCTGTACTGCTATTGCAAGACACCTAAAGTTCTTACTGTCTCTGTAGTGTCAGTATCAGACCACCGATATAGTCCCGTTCCCAGCAGAAGTGTCATTGCCAGACCACCTGTAGTCCCGTTCTTCTCTGTAGTCTAATTGTCAGACCACCTGTAGTACTTTTCGTCGCTAATGTGTCATTGCTGGGCCACCTATAGTCCAAATGCCCACTGTAGTGTCATTGTCAGGCCACATATAGTCCGTTCCTTCATTGTTATGGCTAGCCTCCAATAGCTACAGAGAGGAACGGGACTATAGCAGCCTGACAATGGCACTACAGAGAGAAAGGAGGACTTAGATGGTCTGACAATGACACCACAGAGCGGAGTGGGAATTAATCTGGTACGTGGAGTGGAACGGGACGGGACATTAGATGGTCTGAAAATGAGTGGAACGGCACTATCTGTGGTCTGGCAATGGCAGTATATAGAGGAACCGCACTATAGGACTGACAGTGAGTAACGGGACTATAGGTGGTCTGAAGATGAAACTACAGTTAGGAACGGCATTCAAAGTGTCCTACCAATGGCACTGTACTAAAGACCAACTAAAGTCTGTACCTCATTGCGTTTTTTTTTTGCCAGACGACCTAAAGACCCGTTCCTCTCTGTAGTGTCATTGCCAGGCCACCTTAAGCCCCTTTCTTCTCTGTAGGTCCTTTTCAGACCACCTCAAGTCCGTTTTCCATGTATAGTGTTATTGACAGACCAACTATGGTCCCGTTCCTTTCTGTTGTGTCATTTTCAGACCCCCTAATGTCCCGTTACTCTCTGTAGTTTCAATGCCAGACCTGCATAGTCCCGTTTCTAAATGTAGTGTAATTGCCAGACCACCATAAGTTCCTGTCTGTACTGCTATTGCAAGACACCTAAAGTTCTTACTGTCTCTGTAGTGTCAGTATCAGACCACCGATATAGTCCCGTTCCCAGCAGAAGTGTCATTGCCAGACCACCTGTAGTCCCGTTCTTCTCTGTAGTCTAATTGTCAGACCACCTGTAGTACTTTTCGTCGCTAATGTGTCATTGCTGGGCCACCTATAGTCCAAATGCCCACTGTAGTGTCATTGTCAGGCCACATATAGTCCGTTCCTTCATTGTTATGGCTAGCCTCCAATAGCTACAGAGAGGAACGGGACTATAGCCGGCCTGACAATGGCACTACAGAGAGAAAGGAGGACTTAGATGGTCTGACAATGACACCACAGAGCGGAGTGGGAATTAATCTGGTACGTGGAGTGGAACGGGACGGGACATTAGATGGTCTGAAAATGAGTGGAACGGCACTATCGGTGGTCTGGCAATGGCAGTATATAGAGGAACCGCACTATAGGACTGACAGTGAGTAACGGGACTATAGGTGGTCTGAAGATGAAACTACAGTTAGGAACGGCATTCAAAGTGTCCTACCAATGGCACTATACTAAAGACCAACTAAAGTCTGTACCTCACTGCGTTTTTTTGCCAGACGACCTAAAGACCCGTTCCTCTCTGTAGTGTCATTGCCGGGCCACCTTAAGCCCCTTTCTTCTCTGTAGGTCCTTTTCAGACCACCTCAAGTCCCTTTTCCATGTATAGTGTTATTGGCAGACCAACTATGGTCCCGTTCCTTTCTGTTGTGTCATTTTCAGACCCCCTAATGTCCCGTTACTCTCTGTAGTTTCAATGCCAGACCTGAATAGTCCCGTTTCTCAATGTAGTGTTATTGCCAGACCACCATAAGTTCCTGTCTGTACTGCTATTGCAAGACACCTAAAGTTCTTACTGTCTCTGTAGTGTCAGTATCAGACCACCGATATAGTCCCGTTCCCAGCAGAAGTGTCATTGTCAGACCACCTGTAGTCCTGTTCTTCTCTGCAGTCTAATTGTCAGACCACCTGTAGTACTTTTCGTCGCTGATGTGTCATTGCTGGGCATCCTATAGTCCAAATGCCCACTGTAGTGTCATTGTCAGGCCACATATAGTCCGTTCCTTCATTGTAATGGCTAGCCTCCAATAGCCACGTTCCTCACCGAGGTGTCATTACCAGACCACCTATAGTCCCGTTGCTCTCTGGTGTGTCATTAATACACCACGTATAGTCCCATTCCTCTGTTGAGTGTCATTGTCGGAATGCCTATAGTCACGTTCAGCTCTTAAATACAAATAGTCCCATTCCTCTCTCTCTGAAGTGTCATTCCCAGGCAACCTACAGCCCCGTTTTTCTTTATAGTGTCAATGCCTGACCACCTTTCATCCTCTTTTTCATTTTAGTGTCATTGCCAGACCACCTAGAGCCCAGTTCCTCTCTGTACTATTATTGTCAGACCATATATTGTTCCATTACTCTCTGAAGTTTCATTTTCAGGACACCCAATGTCCCGTTCCCATCTATAGTGCCAGACCAGAGAAGCATTAGTCCCGCTTCTCACTGTAGTGGCATTACCAGACGACCTAAAGTCCCGTTCCTTATTGAAGTGTCATTGCTAAATTACTTATGTAATTCCGTTCCTCTCGGAAGTGTCATTGTCAGACCATCTTAAGACCAGTTCCTCTCAGTAGTGGTATTGTCAGACCACCTATCGTCCGGCTATCCTCTGAAGTGTAATTCACAAACCACCTTAAGTCCCGTGCCTCTCCGAGGTTTCAATGCAAACTCCTTTCTGTAGTGTCATTGCCAGACCACCTGCGGTCCCGTTCCTATCTGAAGTTTTATTGCCAGATCACAAATAGAACCGTTCATCTCCGAAGTGTCATTGTCAGACCACCTAAACACCCGTTCCCCTTTTTGTGGTGTCTTTTCCAGGCCATCTAGAGGCGCATTCCTCTCTGTGGTGTCTTTGCAATAGCACCTATAGTCCCATCCCATTATGTACTGTCATTACCAGACCACCTTAAGTCCAATGGCTCTTTGTAGTGTCATTGTCAGACCACCTACAGTCCCGTTGCTCTCCGTGGTGTCTTTTCCAGACCACCTTTCGACCCGTCTTTCTGTTGTGTCATCGCCAGACCACCTATAGTCCCGTTCCTCTCTCAAGTGTCATTATCAGGCCACTTATAGTCCCGTTAGACTCTGTATTGTCATTACATGATCATCTATAGTCCTGCATCTCTCTGTGGTGTCATTGTCAGACGACCTTTAATCCCGTTCCTCGCTGTAGTGTCATTGATAGACCAGCTATAGTCCTGTTCCTCTTCATAGTCCCGTTACTGGACAGGCCGCCTATAGTGCCGTTCGTCTCTGTTCTATTACTGTCACACCACCTGATGCCCCTTTTCCAGCTGTAGTGTTATAGTCCCGTTTCGCCCTGTCCTGTCATTCCCAGACCATTAATTGTCCCGTTCCTCTCTGAAGTGTCATTGCCAGGCCAACTTAATGTCATTGCCAGATCACCAATCATCTCGTTCCTCTCTGTAGTGTCAGTGCCAGACCATCTATAGTCTCGTTTCTCTATAGTCGTTGTTAGGTCATCTAAAGTCCCGTTCCTCCCTGTAGTGTCATTGCTATACCACTAATTGTCCCGTTTCTCTCTGTAGTGTCATTGTCAGGCCAACTTTAATCCCGTTTCTCTCCGTAGGGGCATTGCTAGACTACGTATAGATAGTCCCGTTCCTCTCTGTAGTGTCATCGCTAGGCCACAAACAGCCATCTACCGCATTGCAGTATTGTTGTCAATCCTCATAATGTCTTTTTCTTTCTTGTAGTGTCATTTCCCACCACAGTCCACTTCCTAGCTGTTGTTTCATTACTTGGCAACAAACAATCCATATCCCCGCGCTTGGGCCACTGCCAAGTAACATTCGGGCCCTTTCCTCGTAGTAATGTTCATACATGCCACTTCCTTGCCAAACTGGCATTGCTAGTTGCCAGATCATATATATAGTCCTCTTCATCGACGTCGTATGTTTGCATGGGTGTCGTGTACCGTGTATCACTAGAGCGTCCAACAGATATTGGCTGAAGTTGGACAATACCTGTTGCCCTTTCAGCATATATATTTAAGAGTACATGTAGTTTCTACCAATTCGAACACTTTCTGCTCTCTCCTATGTCCTTCACATACACCTTCTCTACTGTCTTTTCTATCTGTTTACTCCTTTTCTCTGGGAGACGACACATTTTGACCCAAAGAGTTGAAGCCCAAAAATCAATCAATCAACCAATCAATGAAACGAACGAACAAACAAACAAACAAACAATCAAACAATCAACGTTTGCATATGCGATAAGCAACAGTATCGCTTGATGGGCCCCTATATGTGGGACGCCAGGTTCTCTGCAGCCTTGCCAGGTGTGTGTTTTTTTTTCTCTCTCAATGACGTGAGTGAAAGTTTCTTGAACCTGGTGAATAAATAATCAATCATAGATCAGTTGTGGTGCATGGAATATATATATTCATTTTGGATACATGTCGCCAAGTGATGAAGTAAAGTAATTTTGGAAATGTTTCGCCGTGAAAACGCATATTTCCCCATCTGCGGGGTAGCCACTAGCAGGTCCGAAAGCAGACTTTGAAAAAAGGTTGCAATTTTAGAGGTATTTTGCAGAAGGGGAGTGGGGGGAGACAGACAGAATCTTAATAAAATCATGATTTGGGGCCAAAAATTAGGGATGTAAACTTGATTTCTGGTGAAAACTGCATGGGTTTGCACCCCCGCATGTCCTGCATTAGCCTCATCAAACTAGGGCATACTTTTATTGTAACCTAGCGGGAATATAATGATGATGAAGCAAACAAAAATACAGAATCTAACACCAAACCAGTCAATATCATAAAGAATAAATCAGTATAAAATGTACATACAGCAGTGTGGTTTTCCAACATAGTCGTATTTTCTCATATTGTAGTTTTTCCCACTTAGGCGCCTGACAGGCGTTTTCTTACATAGCCGTACGATTTTCCCACTTAGTGGTATTTCTCTGTTAGTCGCTTCACACACGTATATGAGTACTGAGGTAAATCGAGCATTTAGTTCTCAGGATGTAAATGATGTAGCACATACAGGACCTGTTCGCCCAGTCTTGAAATAGGATGGTTGTACACCCAGGAAGTGGTCCAATGATACAGGCCTCTGTGGCGTAGTTGGTAAGAGCGTTGTCTCTTAATCATCATCGCTGTGGTGAAATGTGAGACGGCAAGTTCTACAATGGAAGGTCAGGTGGTACTTCTCCGGGTATTCCGGTTCTCGCACACCTCTTATTAACTATCGGCTCGAAATATGTGAAATAATCTTGAAAGGGCCCTAAAACAAAAACCTAACCTTTTCAAAGACACTCATCCAGGGATTGGAGCGTGGTTGCTCAGTGGTTAATGCAAAATACTAGAATCGATGAAGATTGTGGCAACAAGGTCTATCGGAACCCGAATATTATGGTAACTTAATATATAACTTCAGAAGAATATATCAATGCAATGACTTCAGCACCCAATTTTGTTAAATCATTCTTCAACAAAAAGATAAGGTACAACATAAAATGTTATACGATAGACTGCATGCATGTTAGTTAACCCAATCACGGTTGACAACTTTGCTTCCCTCTTTAATTGCACGCTGGTGGGTCAGGCCTCAGATTCTATGACGGTTCCAGCGTAAAGGTTTAGTGAGAGTTAGAGAGTATCTTATTTTATGTAATGTTGGTTGGTGTCTGATGCTCGGTCTCTGGTTGGGCCCATCGGAGTCTAACTGTTGGTCTTCTTTTGCTCAAGCATTTCAGTGGTTTCTTGCTGTCGAGTCCTCACCGTTGTTTCATCTCTGTGGTTGTTTGATTTTTGTGTTCACGGAGATGTTGCACTGATGAGTTAGGAGATAGAAGTGAAGGCAATGATTAGGAATTGATACAATTAACCCACAGCTCCCATCAGAGACACCAAAGGGAAAGAGACACAAACATGACACAACAAACCCTAATGGAAACATCAATAGCGGAAAGCCAAAAGGACAGTTACTTTCACACAAAATGGCCAATTGGCTATCCTAAACAAAATAATATAAGCGATACACACACTCACAGACAAACCATAACAAAAATAAACAGAGACAGAATAATCTATGGCCTTCATGCGGACTGAACAAATTATTTGTCTAAATCGCGACGGAAGTAAGGCGAGGATTGTGGCCATGTAAAATCGATTTAACCCCCCCCCCCACCAATTGGCCATTTTGTGGGAAAGTAACTTTCCTTTTGGCTTTCCGCTATTGGTGTTTCCCTTAGGGTCTAGTTGTTTCATGTTTGTATCTCTTTCCCTTTGGTGTCTCTGATGGGAGCTGTGGGTTAATTGTATCGATACCTGATCATTGCGTTCACTTCTATTTTTATGTAGGAAGGAAGGCCTAGCCGGACATGGCCGTTTTGAATTTTATAAATCATGACGAGTGATTTTATGTTCTTGCGTGTTTCTAGGGTAAGGAGTTTTAGTTTGCTAAGCATGGCTGTGACACTACTTGTATTGGCGAAGTCGTTGAGTACCTATCTGACTGCTGGGTGTTGTGTATTCCTAATCATTGCCTTCATTTCTATTTTGTTTCATCTCAAGTTGTTGTATGCATTTCTTTTGCCAGGTACTCCGGGCCAGACAGGGGATGAATACTCCAGCAAGGGTCGAACATAGATTTCAAAAGCTAAATTTCTTTGAAGATAGATAGATAGATAGATAGATAGATAGATAGATAGATAGATAGATAGATAGATAGATAGATAGATAGATAGATGGAATTGTCAGAATTGTCACTGGTATGTAGGAAATCGAGTCATTTCGACCCCAACCTTTCCCCCCCCTAGTATTTGCGTCCCCTCCCCCCTCCAAAACGTTCCCCCCCTAGTCGTTTCGCCCCCACTGGTGGTTTCGGCTCCCTAGTCGTTTCGCCCCCTTTCCAGGGTTTTGTAGGTGCCGTGGACTACGCAAACCTTTTCAGAATTGTATAGACGTCGTTCTGATTTAATTTCAAAATTCAATACTGGACTTAAATCTCTTCTGCAACAATGTCTATCGGAACCCGAATTTTATGGTGACTAAGTATATAAATTTAGAAAAATTTATAACCGCAATGACTTCAGCACCCAATTTCCTAAAATCATTCTTCGATATAAAAAGTTTGGGTACAACATAAATGTTATACGACAGACTGCATGCATGGTAGTTAACCCAATCACGCTTGACAACTTTGCTTCCCTCTTTAATTGCACGCCGGTGGGTCAGGTCTCAGTTTCTTTGACGGTTCCAATGTAAAGGCTTGTGTTGGTTGGTATCTGATGCTCCCGTCTCTGGTCGGGCCCATTGGAGTCTAACTGTTGGTTTTCTTTTGCTCCAGCATCTCTGTTGTTTCTTGCTGTCGAGTCTTCGCCGATGTTTCATCTCTGTCGTTGTTTGATTTGTGTGAACACAGAGATGTTGCACTGATGAGTTAGGAGGCCTTCATGCGGACAGAACAAATTATTTGTCTTAATCGCGACGGAAGTAAGGGCGAGGATTGTGGCCACGTAGGGTCGGTCCCCACCCCCCCCCCCCGGTGGGGTTCGATTCCGCTGAACGGTCCGGGGGGGGGGGGGGTCTTCTGTCGCGGTCTATTTCTGTCATGGTTTGTCTTTAGGTGTTTGTGTCGCTTGTATTATTTTATTTTGGATAGCCTTTCGACCATTTTGTGGGAAAGTGGCTGTCCTTTTGGCTTTTCACTGTTGGTGTTTCCGCTGGGGTCTGTTGCTTCGTGTTTGTTTATTTTTTTTTTCCTTTGGTGTCTCTGATGGGAGCTGTGGGTTAATTGTATCGATTCCTGATCATTGTCTCTACTTTTATTTTCTATACTAATTTCCACTTTTGAACTCTTATTCGTCTTTAACAGGACAGAGATGAGAAGAGGCAAATATTTAAATAGAATCATCGCCCTGTCACGTCAGCGTAAGGGTAACCGTAACCGACCACCACCGGGCTTTAAAAGTGGTCACTCGGGGAGGTGTGTTTAAAACTTGTTACACTAAAATATAAAGGTTGTTTTCTTCAAAAAATTTAGAGTAACTATTTACCGGCCATTTTTATTTATTTATTTATTTATTTTCATTCTCTCACCCTTTTTTTTTTTTTTTTTGTTTTGCTTTTATTTTTTATTTATTTTATGTTTTAAAACATTTTTTTTGTTTATTTTTTATAACGTTTATTCATTTATGTTGCCGTTTTATTTTTCGTTCTTTCATTCTGTTTGTCTTTATATATTCGTCTTGTACCTTTTCTTTATTCATTATTTTTTTCATTACAATTTTTATCAAAAACATGACGATTAACAATCTCAAAACATTTGTGGTGTCGTCGTCGGACCATAAACGTGTTTCTGGAGTCTTGTTACCACATCTTGTCTGTATTCTTAGAAAAGAGAGAATTTTGAAATACTGGTCTTGAGTCATAAATTCAAGCGATTCGCTGGTATATAAAACGTTCCAAAGTATGAAGGATCCTATGAATAATGCGACAGGATGGGCACTCAACGTTAAAAGTCTACCGAATAACTTAGGATTTCCATTCCTACATGATAGCGATAGTGTTTCTCGCACCCAGCATAATATGGTTGTCGAAAGATTATACGAACAGTATCGTCAAGAATTTTATGCAAAATTTCGTACTGCGCCAAAACCTTCAACATATAGGGACGCCTATCTGGATCGGGCGTCTCTTGCCTGATGCCTCCAGCTGACATGTCTCATGAGCTACGTCGGTCGGTGTGTGCTCCGAGTGGGGTGTGCTGTGTTTGCCGAGTCTTGTCCATCATACGTTTCGGTTTCAAAACTTTGGGGTTTAGACACACTGATGAAGATTAAATATCAGAAAGGCCTCTGTGTCACTAAATTTGGTACAGTTACACCTTAATTGCAACCACTGGGACGGTATCTCTGCTGGTGGATGATTCGTTCGTCCCCGAGGGTATCATCAGCTCAGTATCAGTTCCTTAGTGCTGAGGTTGATACTGCGATGTTGACGTCAGCACTCAAGTACTGATTTAAATAACTAAACTATATATTTAATTTTTGCAGTATAAAATTCTAACTTTTCTAAAACTTAGACTGACATGTCAGGTGAGACATATATCTTAGCGGATTTGGTTGCCACGTTTTGTTATATTTTAAATATTGCAAAGTAGAAGTAAAACAAAGATCAGGAATTGATACAATTAACTTACTCCACCCATAAAAGACACCAAAAGGAAAGAAATACAAACATTAAGCGACCAGACCATAATGGAAACCTAAACAAAGGAAGGCCATAAGGACAGTTACTTTCCCACAAAATGGTCATATGGCCATCCAAAACCAAAAGACACAAGTGATACACACAGTAAGTAACAAACAACAACATAAATAAATCGCCACAGAAGAGCCGCCTTGGAACGGTCAGTGGAAGATTTCCACTAGGGGGCTTAAATCGATTTTACGTGGCCATAATCCTCGCCCTTACTTCCGTCGCGATTTAGACAAATAATTTGTTCAGTCCGCATGAAGGCCTCCTAACTCATCAGTGCAACATCTCCGTGAACACAAAAATCAAAGAACCACAGAGGTGAGACAACGGTGAGGACTCGACAGCAAGAAACCACTGAAATGCTGGAGCAAAAGAAAACCAACAGTTAGACTCCGATGAGCCCGACCAGAGACAGAGCATCAGGCACCAACCAACATTATCTCTCTAATTTTCAATAAGCCTTTACGTTGGAGCCGTCATAGAATCTGAGGCCTGACCCACCGGCGTGCAATTAAAGAGGGAAGCAAAGTTGCCAACCGTGATTGGGTTAACTACCATGCATGCAGTCTGTCGTATAATATCCATGTTGTACCCAATCTTTTTATATCGAAGAATGATTTTACGAAATTGGGTGCTGAAGTCATTGCGGTTATATATTTTTCTGAATTTATATACTAAGTCACCATAAAATTCGGGTTCCGATAGACCTTGTTGCAGAAGAGATTTAAGTCCAATATTGAATTTTGAAATTAAATCAGAATGGCGTCTATAAAATTTTGAAAAGGCTTTGCGTAGTTTATATTACCGATAACCCTGATTAAGGAGTTTAGCCGTTAATAATTTATTACGAGTGTTGAAGTCAGTTACATGACTACACACTCTAGCAAATCGAATTAATTGCGAAATATAAACGCCATAGGATGGCGCACGAGGAACATCACCATCCAAAAAAGGAAAATTTACAATCTCAAAATCAAAGTCATCGCATTTATCATAAATTTTGCACGAAACAAATCCATCTACAATAGATAGATGTAAATCCAAAAACGGGGCCTCGGTATCAGAAGAATTTGCTTTATTTAACTGAAATTCTAGGGGGTAAATCTGACTGATCAAACCATCAAAATAGGTATTATCAATATTTAATAAATCATCTAAATATCTAGAAGTAGAGCTAAAAGCTTCAATAATTTCAGATTGGTTATCAATGGAAAGCGACAAAATGAAGTCTCTTTCATAACAATACAAGAACAGATCAGCCACAAGAGGTGCGCAATTAGTACCCATCGGAATACCCACAATTTGTCTAAATAACTTAGTACCGAATCTAATATAAATATTGTCAAGTAGAAAGGTGAGGGCATCACACACTTTCTGACATGACCAAAGTGTATAATTCTTATGCTCTCTCGCTACTGTGGACATCTCCTTCCTGATGCCCGGGACTTCCGTGGACCGTGGGCCATGTTTGCTGATGTTGGCTCGGTGGGGGACGCCTATCTGAATCGGGCGTCTCTTGCCTGGTGCCTCGAACTGACATGTCTCATGAGCTACGTCGGTCGGTGTGTGCTCGGAGGGGGATGTGCTGTGTTTGCCGGGTCTTGTCCATCATCCGTTTCGGTTTCAAAACTTTGGGATTTAGACACACTGATGAAGATTAAATATCAGAAAGGCCTCTGTGTCACCAAATTTTGTATAGTTACACATTAATATAATGAAATAAAAATGGATTTGAACATGGAAAACTACTTAAAATATGTTAACAATGTTAAACACGGGGTAACATTAACCCGATTTAGATGCTCTGCGCATTCCCTTGAAATGGAAGAAGGGATATAGTAATGCCATAATATGCACCAAATGTAACATGCAAACAACTGAAAAACGAATATCATTTTTGATGGTTTGTCCTCTATGTAGAGAAATTAGGATAGAAATATTACCTCGATATTATTGTGTTTGGCTAACGCAGCGAAAATTCATCAATTTAATGACTTCTCAAGAAAGCGTTTTAAAAAGAACTGCCAAACGTATTTATACTGCAAATGAATTAAGAAATAATTTTGTTTAATGTTCCTCAATACATTTGCACAAGAAAAACATAGGTGTCAGATTTGCATGTTATTTTTCCCCAAATTATGATCCTGATTTCCGTTTAAAATGCCTGTCCTAGAAAAAGAATGTTTCGAGGTACCAGCGGTTATTACAACAAGTACCATCTTGCATTAGTAACATGTCTGTGCCTTTGAAAATAAATGCAATTCTGTATTTTTCACTTTTACCAGGAAAAAAATGGAAC
Source organism: Lucinisca nassula (assembly GCA_963580285.1). Classification (NCBI taxonomy): domain Eukaryota; kingdom Metazoa; phylum Mollusca; class Bivalvia; order Lucinida; family Lucinidae; genus Lucinisca; species Lucinisca nassula. The sequence goes on along the minus strand of CAUZLF010000463.1, from coordinate 114,750 downwards.
CGCCTCCTAAACTTTTTAAAAGTTACTAAAACAGCTGCAGATCAATAGTTCACATCAAATACTAGCGACTCGGACAAAGCTTTCTATAGAAAAGCCTACCTGAATTGAAAACCAGATTTTTTTTTTGACATGATTTTCTTCATGGGCGCCGCCATCTTCCTTTTTTGTGGTAAATCTGAACTGCTCAGATTTCATCAATTATGCCTTCCACATTTTATTTTGCCCATCAACAATGAATATACCTTGAAAATTCAGCTATGTAGCCTTCTTCGTGCATATAGCATTATGACATTGCCTATCTTGGATGCCTGTCATCACTGAAGAATTATTGTAGCTGTCTGATTGAAGAGCTATCCATCTTGCCAAGAAAAATGTATTCATACGCCTTGGAACTAATTTCCCAAATAAAACAATAGTACACCATTGTTTTTAATTTTAAACATAATATTCATTTTTGAAACTTTATTGCAACTAATTTCAAGTACTTTCTAACATAATTTGTTCGTTAATTTATGTAAAGTATGCATTCATTTTCCGAACAATTTTTTATGTGTAACATTTTCCGGTTTGTGTTGTTCGGCCCAGCTGCTAGTAAACAAATTGAGAAAATGAGATTTTTTTTAAACTTTTTTCATCAAAACATATTTAATGCATTGGGCTTCTCTGAGTTTTACCAGCCTGCACATTGGTAAGTAGGTGACACAACAGATCATTAATTGGATTAGATAAATAAAAACATTTTGTTGTCCAGAAGTTCACCTGTCCAAAAATCAATTATTTGTTTATGGTGGCTCATGTGAACCAATGTAACAAATCAATTCACCTTATTTGCATTATCTGCTGGTTCCTAGTCTGAAGGTTATCAGTGTTGAAAAAACAGGTAACCAGACCCCCCTGACCTTGAAAGGTCAGGGGGGTCTGGTCACCTGTTTTTTTTTCAATATTAACAATGTGCTAGCTGGGAGCCAGTAAATAATGCAAATATGGTGAATGGGTACAAATCATTTTATACCATTGCAGTCATTGGCAGTGATCAGAAGCCCAAAGTTTGTGGTGCTGAACAGGCTGCTTTCAGTCCTTCAGTTCAAATATGGTGATAAACTGTTGGCTTATCTTAATTTCAATTTTATGTTTTTGATTTATCCAGTATCAAAGCACCCATCCTGTAAACACAATCAGTAACACAGTGAAATTTTTGTGCAGTGATGCAAAATTTATGCAAAATTGTTATAAACTGCATGAATGAAATATATAAAATGAAGTACTAAAAGCACTGAAGAAGGGCAATCATTTTACAAGCTAAATGCAAGAGATTTCAATACCTCAACCCAATCAATGAGCGTGTTGCCAAATTGGTAGAACTGGTCATTTTTGGCTACCATACACTGAATTTAAAATAGTGCCAGGTGAGATAATTACATTTTTGAAATTTTTGGGAATCATTAATTTTCAGTACTATTTAGGTATTTTACTTGAAATTTCTCTGTTGCAGTGCCTAAAGGCAACATTGAACCACATTTCTATGATGGTATTTTACACATTGTGGTTCTGTGGATTGAGATATCAATTTTTGCAAAACCAAGGGAAAATGCAATAAATTACTAAAATGGTGACTTTCGAATAAAAATCTTTTGCTTTCATATTCTAACAGTTACATGGACTACTATCTGATGAAAAAACTTTTTGGGTAATTATTTGCAAATATGATTTTTTCAGTACCCCAAATGTAATGAAATAACTGTATTGAGGAACCTTAACTATGAAACATACCAGCCGCGACACAAACGCAGCCTAGACTGGAATCCAGTTGAAACTGTGGTATTCCGACATAGCACTTGTAATATGCATTGGATGATTTTACCGTCAACGAAAAATGAATGTTACCCACACGACAGTATAGATGACTTCAGAAATATTTTCCCAACATTTGTTTTCTGTTTTCTTAAGACGCGATCACCTCATACTGTCATTTTTAAACCGGGTCGAGTGACGCGGCATAGTTGTCTCCCGTCCCGTAAAACATGCCTGCTTGGTTTATATGATGCCCCTGAGAAATTGAGGAGATTGTTGTGGTTTCGAACACAGAAACTACAATGTAGCAACCCAACTATATGTTTATCGTAATGGGAGTAAACAACCGAAAATCTGATCAGACTGTGCGAATGTCATGGCTGATTTGCGTTATTATGGTTCCCAGTAACAAAAACATCTTTTCTCGTGATGCGGCTCAATTATGCTGGGGCATCATGATTTGCACGGAACATGAGTATGTGTAGTTTTATACCTCAGCGCCAAAACAATAGTATGGTGTGTCGCTTGTGTCATTATTGATTTTCTTTCCTCTCTGGATCTATCAAACGCAATGATCATATACTGCACACGCTCTTCTATGCAAATACATTGATCTATCTGACCTCTGCAAGAATTATGAAATATAGATCCAATTTTATTCTTTGTATTTTCAGTATTTGCTGTTGTGCGAAGTCCGCCAATTGATGCGATGAACATTGTATATGTTTATACCGAAATAATCTACTTTTTGTTATGGTTTGTCTTTGAGTGTGTGTATCGCTTATATTATTTTGTTTTGGGTAGCCATTTTGTTGGAAAGTAACTATCCTTTTGGCTTTCCGCTATTGATGTTTCCGTTGGGGTCTAGTTGTTCAATGTTTGTGGGTTTTTTTTTCCTTTGGTGTCACTGATGGGAGCTGTGGATTAATTGTATCGATTCATGATCATTGCCTTCACTTCTATTTTGTACTTGCTGTTCACAAAGACAGATTAAATATAAACCAAATATGACGATTTTACCTTTTTCAACCGTTGCTCGCCGACATTGGACCAATTTAAAACACTTAACCGGTAATGGTGCTAAATAGATAATTAAAGCCTGGAGCACGTGTTTTCACACCTCACCATTAATCTTTGCTCGACAACACTGTTACCAATTTAAAACTTAACTCATATAACTGGTAAAGGGACTAAAGATATAATTAAAGACGTTTAACTTTGCAAAGAGCACGTGTTTTCACACCTCACCATTAATCGCATATATTGCGTGAACATCGTGTGATGAATGAATCAAACTGAATAAACAAGGTGATTGACGGTATTGACGCTGCAAAACGTGGAGTCTGATCTGTGCCGCAAAGTTTTGGCGATGAATTAGGTGTACGGACTTTGAGTGATTTTACGGACCATTATCAATACACTCAGGCATTTTGCAGAAGCGCCAGACTGGATTTTTTACGATTTTTAGGTCTTGAGCCGTAATTAAAGATCACTTAATATATCTTTGTGATCTTCTATAAAATATAGTTATGTTGTGTGCACTCATTAGAATCGCCTCAGTGAGGCGCTTATAATAAGCACACGACATACATATTTATCATCATTTGATACTAATTTCATTAATTTCTGATCACCCGAAGTGGAGATATTAGGGTTAACGCACCACTACCCCAACATCCAGGTCACAATCCGGGAATTCCCGGACAAATCAACTTAAAAAACGGACCCCCAAAATCACACTGGTCAATACATACGTACAGGCTGCGTAGCGGTCGCATAGGCTTCGTATTTTGGACGCATAGGCTTCGATGAAAAATGGCGGATGACAGTTCGTCAATGCAGGTAAGAAACTGTTTATACGTTGATCTAACTGTTGTATAGCGTTGCCCAATACTGACATCTGCCTTACGGACCACTTTATTAATGTGCGGCTTCGTCTGTTGCAAGAAAAAGTTTGAAAAACGGAATATAGATAAATAGACCCCAAAAGAAATTTGGCATTCAACACAGATCCACCTGTATTTTCACTTTGGCTCGGTCGCTCTATGTAACTACACGTTTTTGGCTGGTGTTCTGGCCGATAACTTACGAGTAACGATAATGAAATCGAAAAGCTAATATGCAACTTTTGTCACATCTTTTGTAAAAAAGAAAAATCTTGATATTTCGATACAACGCACGTAGCTCCGTTACCGATTACAACGCAGAGGCTGCGAACTAAATTTGAAAGCCCTGTATTATGTAGAATAATAGGGATTGATATTAAATTAACGTCGAGAAATCAGTCAACCAGCGTTAGTTGGTGATGTTAAAGACATTATGTATTGTTTATACCGAACACATTTTCAGTCTCAGCTATGCAAATACAACATTTTGTTTCGAATGCACAAAATTTGTCAAGTTACAATTATTTACACTACCGTTCATAAACTCGGTACGTTTTCGTCAAATCTGTTAAGTATGAAGCAAATAATATTTGCACTGTATGAATTTCCGTTGTGTTTTTATTACAACGCACGTGGCTTCGGAATGTACGACGCACAGTTTACAGAGATCGTAAGACGCATTAGGAAAACACGCCTATTAAAATATCACCAAAAAGATAAAAAACTTCTAGATAAAAAAATTCTGATATTTTAATATTTCTGCTCAAGACATAGTGTGTGGGAACTTGTTACAACCGCCCGAACCAGGCGGTTCTAACGCGTATCCACAATCTGCGTTTCTGAGAAGAAATAAGAAAACAATGTATATACCTGTAAACCTCAGTTTTACTGTATAAAAGTTAGATTTAAGGGGGTCAGAATTATATAGGCATATTTTTGTGCTATCCGACTTCTATTTAAATACTTGAATCGAACACCTGCAGCTCCTACAAAACTTCAGTAAAGGTTCATTAATCGCGCCTGCTCTGACTGATCCGAGTATTCGTTTCCGATTAGAGATAAGATAAGAGATAAGAGATAAGAGACTTTATTTCCTCCAAAAAAGGAGAGCCAGCAAAACACATAACTAAACATAAAGAGAACATTTACAATTGAAAAAAAAAAGAATGCAGAGAACATCAAAAACAACAACAAAAGAACACTCACACCAAATACATATTTACATGCAATTAGCAAAAATGAGGAATAAAAAAGGAGGGTAAGCGCAAGATTATTCTCAACCATATCCTCCTTTTATATTTTCACAATATATATATATATATATATATAGACAAACATATACGCATGAACATATATATTTTGTTGCTTTCAATAGCATCAGTGCTTATACGTTATCACGATACCCATATTCCTCCCTTACCGAAACGAAATGCAAGGATAAGAAAAAGGGAACGAGACAGGATTTACGCAAAATTCTGCTAACACTACAGAAACAATGCTGTTCATACTTACATTAACGTATCGAGTCACGCGACCCCATGTGACGCCAAGCGACGCCAGTCTGAATCATGGCTCCAACAATCTAGTTGGGCGCAGGCTAGGTCAACGCCATTCCTCTCATTGTAGAAAAACGGCGTGCAAACGCTTTTTCGCCTTTCAACGTTTGCTCCACAAGCATTTTTTACGCTCACTGATGAGAATAAAACAATGTAAATATAAGAAATATCTTCAACCTCTCCAGCGCCCATGAACGTACGAACGACAGCGGATCGCCAGCAAAGTTTAGATGAACCGATTTGTGTTTCATATACTTTGCAGGCGACCCACCACGCTTACACCCCAATAAACAGCAGCAAAATAAAACTCATTTCGTAGATAAATAACAAAATCAATGTGTTACTTTGTGATAAATATCAGTCAGCTGGACACGTTTTTTTTTTCTAATTAGATCGACTGATGTATAACACAGTACAACCAATTTGGCACACAAACCCGCACCGACGTCACATTAGCGTTGATGCATGACGTTGCAACAACGCCGATGCCAAGCCATCGCGAGGACGGGCACCCTGTGCAAAAACAAAAACGCACCAGCATCAATGCAACGGTATTGCATTGCATCGACATCAATTCAGCACCACACAAGCGCCCGCCTTACAAAGACATCTGTTAGAAGATGTCATAAGAAGATCGGACAAGATGTAATAAAAGGAATTCTAGATAGGCATGTCAGGAATATCTTAAGACAATCCTGGATGTCATCATCATTTTGCAAAACAAAATCACAGCCTGAGAATAGGTTATTAACCTGAGTGGCTGGTGGAAGAGCTATGAGTCTATTAAAAAAGACAATTCCAAACCTACATAACAGTTTTTCCCATAACTTAGTCCTAAACATCTCGTTTTCTTTACAATAGAACAATATGTGTTCTGTAATCGCAGAACTCATTAAGCCGCACGCTCGGCATGTCATTCGTGATTGATGGTTAAACATGAGACCCAACAGACGAACAGCTGTCTTAGTAGTTCTGATATATTTTGGGGTTTCTTTGCTTATCTGATAAAGGATATATGGGGAGTTACTACAGTGAATATGTATAAAACGAGACAATTTCTGTGATGACGACAATTTCCGCAATAACTCTTTACTGCATGTAACTGATAATTTCTCATGCAAGAGACGTTTCCATGCAGACTTCGAAATGAACGTGCCATGGTCTAAAAATGATTCTAGGACGTATGTTAAGGAGTATTTACCCAAAAGCCGGTAAATATCTGGTATAAAGCCCATTTGGCGAACAGAATTTTCATTGTAATGTACCAGCCTATAAGTAAATAATGCTTTGACCCGCAAGTGAGATGGCAAATTACATAACTGTTCCAAAAGTAAAAGTTTGCGCCTATCTATTTCAACTTCGATAGGATGTGCACCCAACAGCGCCAAGGCAACATCAGTAGCTGTACCCCGCGGCAAGAACTGCATAAATTTAAGACAGAATCGATGAGCCCTTTCTATCCCTATTATGTGACTTGGGAGAAGTCGAGACCACAGTTCACAGCCATACAGTGCCTTCGGGAGTACCACGGAATCATAAATAAGCCTTGACGTTATTAGGTTAAATCCATCTTCGTTTAAACCACAGTTTACAATACTTAAAAAAGTGCCTTTAATTTTCCTACAGGCTTCCGTTATTATTTCATTAAGTGACATATTTTTATCACATAATACACCTAAGTGTTTATATTGCTCTTTCTCAGGAATACATTCATCACCCATCCGCCAAGATCTCTGTGTACAAGTGAAGTCAGAAAACTTTTCATTGAAAACCACAACTGCACTTTTTGCGGCACTGGATATAAGAGTAATTTAAACATATATGTATTAATCTATCCAAAGATCAGGAATGGATACAATTAACTTACTCCATCCATAAAAGACACCAAAGGGAAAGAAATACAAACATTAAGCGACCAGACCATAATGGAAACCTAAACAAAGGAAGGCCATACGGACAGTTACTTTCCCACAAAATGGCCATATGGCCATCCAAAATTAAAAGACACAAGTGATACACACAGTAAGTAACAAACAACAACATAAATAAATCGCCACAGAAGTGCCGCCTTGGAACGGTCAGTGGAAGATTTCCACTGGGGGGCTTAAATCGATTTTACGTGGCCACAATCCTCGCCCTTACTTCCGTCGCGATTTAGACAAATAATTTGTTCAGTCCGCATGAAGGCCTCCTAACTCATCAGTGCAACATCTCCGTGAACACAGAAATCAAAGAACCGCAGAGGTGAGACAACGGTGAGGACTCGACAGCAAGAAACCACTGAAATGCTGGAGCAAAAGAAAACCAACAGTTAGACTCCGATGAGCCCGACCAGAGACAGAGCCGGCTTTTGAATAAGACTGAATTAACATGTCGTCTGCCACTGTTGGGCAGGATATATCTTTATTGTAAAAAGACATGCCAAATCCGGAGGCCTCTATTTCATATAATAAATCGTTCAAAAATACAAGATACAGAAATGGAGAGATAACTCCTCCCTGACGAGTCCCTTGTAGTATAGGGAACCAACCGGATTTGCACCCTTTAAACTTAACACAACTGCTCATTCCTGTATATAGATTTTGTAAAATGTTAAAAATTGCTTTGTCTATTCCCGTGATATAGAGTTTATAGAAAAGTCCATCGTGCCAGACACAGTCAAACGCTTTTCGCACGTCTAAAAAACAGACGTAAAGCCGGCTGTGATTTTCTTTCGCAAAATATATAGACTCTCTAAGCATAAATGACGTCATCAGACATCCTAGGCCTTTCTGAAAGCCACCCTGAAGAGGGTGTATCGGTGTTGATAAATTATTAAACAACTGAATACGCGTTAATATAACCCTTTCGAACAGTTTTAGTATAACAGATGAGAGAGTTATTGCCCTGTAGTTTTCAGGATCATCCTTCCGTTTGTTACCGCCTTTATATAATGTTATTATTATGCCCTTTTTCATATCGTCGGGGGCATATGATAATTTGAGCATCGCAGTGAAAAGTTTAGCTAATATGCGTGTCAACGTTTCTCCGCCCTACTGAATATGTTCGTATGATATGCCATCTTCTCCCGGGGCTTTTCCCTTCTTACCTAACCGGACGGCAGCTTGGACCTCTTCGGCACTTATAACTGGAAATTCAGAGATCACCAAGCTATCGTTTATAATATTCAAACGGTTTGATATATCACGTTTATGGGCATCATCAAATTTTGTATTTTCACTTGGTGTATACAATTCTTTAAAATAGTTAGCCCATTCATCTGTAATTTCTTGCGAACTGGATGCTAATTTTCCGTTGAAATTTATTTCAGCACCGGGTGCTGAAGCCGACTGTTTCCGCCGACCATTAACAAGACGCCAAAATAATCCGCTGTCTACTTCGGCATATTTATCGATTTCATCAACTTTTTTTCTGAAATATTCATCGATAGCGTAACGGTGTTTTTTTCTAAATAAACGTTTTGCATTTTTATAAATTTTATAGGCAGACGACTCCTTATCTCTGGGTCGACCACAACTTATCCAAGCTGCTCGCTTTCGTTTCATATCCTTATGCAGCGTGTTTAAGTCATCATTCCAATAAGGCTTCAAAAAATGCTTAAATTGTCTTATAGGAAAACACTGAAATGCGGTGTTTTTGACTTCATTTATCATATTGCAGTAAACATTATCAACATCGACTTTAGTGCTAATATCACAATTTTGGACATTCCGAAGCACCTCGTTAGAACTTAAACGAGTTGTAAATGCATTAGTTAATTCACATGTGACTTTTTTCCAGCTTATACTTTGATCATTGCTTCTGTAATATGGAAATTGCTGATACTCTGGTATACGTATTCGACAAAATATGGGTCTATGTCTCGAAACGTTGAGACAATCATCGTCGCATATTTCACATTCGCAAACATAGTAAAGCTTATCACATGGAAGCAAAATATGATCAATAAGTGACTCACATGAATGATCATAGGAAACAAATGACGATTTTGCACCCTTACAATTTTCCAAAGTGTTGAGGGAAAGCAAATTATTTTCATGCAGAAAATTACAAAAGTAGGACTTTCTCACACTGATTTTCTGATGTGCTGCACTCTGCAACAAATTGACGTTCATATCACCCATTAACACCACAATACCTTTGTCGGAGTACAGATTCAGTATATTTCGCATCCGATCTACATATTCCATGTAGATTTCAAGTGTATGATTACTGCAGGGTAGATACATTTGAAAGAAGTAAAAATCACATGTAGGACTGTAGTTATATTTGACCCCTACGATTCGGTCATCTTCAAAACTTAGTGGCGCTATATTTTGATCATGCTTCTTATGCCATAAAATAGCAACCCCTCCTTTGCCCACTCTTCTACGTCCTGGTAGCCTAAGAGCTGAGTCAGAGACCGCATGACTACGATAGTTGTTATCGATTTCGTTCAAAAAGTTTAGGTCTTTTACATACAACCAGTGCTCCGAAATACCGCAGATATCGATTGCCTTTTTATTTAATATGTCAGAAAGGTAAGATGCACTAGACATAATGCCTGTGGCATTCCAGCAAAGAAAATTTAGTGTATTGCAAGAGACAGCCATTATCAAAACGCGTAGCAAATGAAACTTAACGGACATGTTTAAACAATGTATTTAGTATTTCAGTCCATGTTTGACTCATCTCGCAGCGGTGACCAGGGATTGTAATCGTCGACGTCTGAACGTCCATACAACTGCCGAGCATATTCATATCTATTGGCATTGCGACGATCTGAGCCATACCCATTTCTGTTTACCCAGGGTCTGCATATCAACCCCCGCGGCCAGAAATTTGGACCTGACACACAGTCAGCATACTCGTTATCCTCTATATTTAGTCTTATAACTACACTGTTAGGATTGCGCTTACTGCGCCATATACGTACCCAAGTAACTGTAGGCCCATGCCTATTCACATAGTTCTCTATGAGAGTAGGGGTTACCTCTGGCTTAAACCCACCTAGATAGAAACGTTTCGGTTTCTTTTTAATACACCTGATGAAATCATCATCACTACAAACTGCGGCCTCTAATGCACCCACCGTCTCGTTAAGACGTGATGTTTCACCAGAATTCGAATGCATTGCTCTTGTTGATACATGTACATTAATCGGTATTATATCACCTGACTGCTGCAAATTACCCTGTTCTGGATCCCTATCATGAATAGGATAAGCAACGAAGTCAGTTGCGGACGAAACAACATTCGTCTGTGGTACTGAGCGAGAAGCACCATCATCAGAATTTGGCGTTAAACAAGTTGTATCGCGAGAAACCGTATTTACGGATATAGTGCACGCCGATGTGCTTGCGACTTCACTGTAGAGCGACGTTTGAATGTGTCTGGCTAAAGTTTCTCGGGGGACAGGATCAGCTCCCAGTCCACCCAGAAACTCGTTGTGTGTTGGACGCTGTGGCGGTTCTGGTAACGTATCCCCCGAAACATTGTTTGATACACTGACAAAATTATTCGGCCTAACTTGCTCTACCGGATTTACACTGTTATCAATATTATGCAAGACAACCTGCGACCCACCAGGCAACCCTGAATGACTTCTACTGGCATTATTTACGAGGTCATCTGTGTCACAATCAGATCTATTTACATCGTCGTGACTGCTGCTGTTGCTCAAGCCAGTACTTGTACCCACCGCACCAGTCCCAACGCTCGTCTTTGACCGGACTTGTTCATTTACATTATCTCTTGACTTTTTATGGTCATTCTGTCTTCTTGACGACGTTGAGTGACGAGTAGGCGGGGACAAGTTTCTGGTCTGGTCAACAGTATCCTGCATGTCCTTAATAGACTGTTTCACTAAGCGCAGTTCGTTTTTCAAATTAACAACACCAAGAGACCTATCAGACTCTACTCTCTCTACTGCTAATTTTATTTCAGAGACTGTTCTGGAGACAGTAGACGATAAACTATGTAGATCGGACTTCAGTGACAGGATTGTTGATTTCAATGACTGTATCTCAGATGAGCGAACGCTTTCGATCGCAGTCAACTTTTGCTTCAGTGACAATATTTCTGCTTTAACCATACCCATATTTTGTGTCAACTCTTTTATTTCTGCAGTATATTCACACGGCGCGGTCGTGAGATTATAAACACCAGATGTTGACTGTGAGCGCTGTCGCTGACTCTGACTATACGATTTACTTGATCGTAACATATCTTTAATGTCTGAGTAATCTCCCACTTCTATTATACTCATTAGCGTGTGAACATCATATGCTAATTTCACCGCAACGGTGTCTCCATTCCGTGTATGCACCCTCCGCTTGAGATCACACTGTAGTCCATATGGAAATCCTTCAGCCTCCTTTAGCTCCTCGAACAGAACTGACCGATACTGTTCTAATGTTGCTTCACATGAAGCCTCATTAAGCACAAGCGTACTCACAAACAACTCTCTTGGCAATTGATTAAATAAATCTATAAGTTTGCCGTAAGCCTGTCCATATTCAGAATCTTCCCCATTCTCAAGCTGCTCCAACGACTCATTGTCATTGACATCCTCAGTTTCGAAATATTCTAATCCATCCTCGTGATTCTCGTCCGTTACACTCTGACTAGGTTCATATGGCACTTTTGCATCAGTTAGCTCACCGTTCTGGTTTACAATCTGGACCGGTCTCAATTCAGTATAAACCGGTGTACCATCAGGAGTTTCAGCTGAGCTATTTGAGTTCATCGTGCTGCAACCGAAAATCTATATCGCCGTCAAATGGTCCAAACGGTTTCACCCCGTGAAAAAATGACTCCGCTCTAATCAAGCGTGACGAATTTTTGGTCACTATCACGGTAGGTCCTTGTTATTATGTGTATTATGTGACTTAAAACTACAAGGCCTTCGGGCATATTAGTTGGCCATGATTCTTTTGTTAGAAAGAAGAAAACAATAAATCGTTTTTATGATATAAGTATAAAGTCATATCTGGCCTTATTTAGTCCAAAGACAATATATATCCTTCCACACTATCTCTTCATTTTCCACATCTGAAAAAGTGATATTTGACACTTTAATTCGCCTTTTTTTTCACTACGTACGGCGATTTCAACGTGTGTCAGTTCAACTTATCACGTGACCCCATTCGTTTAAACCTTACATTGCAATTTAAAGCAAAAGGTTAAGGCCCTGATAAGCCGCTGCGTTTGGCCCTTCAGTTCATGTAATTTGAGCAAACAGTGTAGACCCTGATTAGACGCCGCGTTCTGTGGCATTTGATCTGGACATACACTGTTCGAAAAGCCAAACCCATGATTCTGGTCCAGATTTTATGGATTGACATATTAAGCAACACACTGAACTCTTTGCGATAAAATAAACGCTTCTGTTTTCTATATAAGTTCCCTGAATTTCCGACAAATCATTAATAACTTAATAACTAATGGACTTACAACACTGAAGAGCTACTTGCACTTTTTTACTTTGTGTCGATTGATAAATAATCTACCCAAAAACTAGTATTTGCCTTCATAAAAAGTAAACGGGTCATTTATATTTAGCAATTGCAAGTATGCTTTATATGCAGTAGGGTTTGAGATGTCATTTCGTCTCTGTGTCGGGTAAAAGTCCCATAAATTCGGAAGCAATGTCTAAAAAATGACCTGCATGATGTTGTCGGGGACGTAAACCTCAACACAATCAAAAAGGTTCTACTGAGTCATGCGCAGTGATATGAGAGGATTCTCTACCAATAATGAATTGGCATACAACCGTTCATTAGGGATACCAACCGAGACCGACTACATCTTGAGACAATGGATAGCTTTGGCTACTTTGGTTGCTGTTCTATTTTCCTATATCACGCCTACGGCAAGGGTCAAAGTTAGGCAAATCCGTAAACACCCAATCAAAAAAGAAGACCGTACCTCCATTTTAATGAGTGCTCATGAGTGCGCATGCGTGGAAAACCGGACTAATCAACCGTAATAAAACCTGAATTGTAAAATGGCCCCTGTTTATACTGTCTGCTGCATCTTCTTAAAGTGTTTTGTTTAAATAATATTTTCGCATATAGGCAAACACTGTGGACCAGATCGAGGAGCAGTCTTAGAATGGTCCAAATGACATTTAAAGTAAGCAGCAGATGACAAAGCAGACGACAATTGTTGCGATTGACATCTAAGATAGCTATCTTCAGAGCTGCTGCTTCCCTCACTAAAATCCTGATCACAAGTTTCAGTAGACAGTATAAGATAGCTATCTTCAGAGCTGCTGCTTCCCTCACTAAAATCCTGATCACAAGTTTCAGTAGACAGTATCTAAATTGAAGTCCCGTTGAAAGAGTGGCCAGTTCTTGTTTATTTTGGTCCAATTTAAGCTTCTGTTTTGAACTTCAATAATGCTAAATCTGCCTATTCAGTACACACCAAGCTTCTAGATTTCTCATGGATGACGTCAGAGCATATCTGTGGCTAATCGGAATTATCAAGGTCAGTTCAGTAGCAGAATAAATAGCTGGAGATTACGCTGTGATAAAATCCTTATCAGACAACTTCGAAACCTGCAGTTTTCAGTAGAAGAAAGGGTTTATTGATGTTTACGTATTAATTGTAACCGATTATTGCTTTCCTGTCTCCAATATTTGACCAAGACTTACCAAGTTTGTGAACGGTAGTGTAAATAATTGTAACTTGACAGATTTTGTGCATTCCTTAATTCTTCTCAGAAATACAGATTGTGGATACGCGTTAGAACCGCCTGGCCCGGGTGGGGATGTAACAAGTTTCCACACACTATGTCTTAAGCAGAAATATAAAAACTATCAGAATGTTTTATCTGAAAGTTTTATCTTTTTGGTGGTATTTTAAAAGGCGTGTTTTCGTAATACGTCTTCCCATCTCTGTAACCTGCTCGTCGTAAATTCCGAAGTCACGTGCATTGTAATAAAAACACGACAGAAATTCATACAGTGCAAATATTATTTGGCTTAATACTTTGACGAAGACTTACCAAGTTTATGAACGGTAGTGTAAACAATTGTAACTTGACAAATTTTGTGCATTCGAAACACAATGTTGTATTTGCATAGCTGAGACTGAAAATGTGTTCGGTATAAATGATACAGAATGTCTTTAGCATCACCAACTAACGCTGGTTGACTGATTTATCGACATTAATTTAATGTCATTCACACTTATTCTACATAATACAGGGCTTTCAAATTTAGTTCGCAGCCTCTGCGTTGTAATCGGTAACGAAGTTACGTGCGTTGTATCGAAATATCAAGATTTTTCTTTTTTTGCAAAAGATGTGACAAAAGTTGCATATTAGCTTTTCGATTTCATTAACGTTACTCACAATTTATCGGCCAGAACACCAGCCAAAAACGTGTAGTTACATAGGGCGACCGGGCCAAAGTGAAAATACAGGTGAATCTGTGTTGAATGCCAAATTTCTTTTGGGGTCTATTTATCTATATTCCGTTTTTCAAACTTTTTCTTGCAACAGACGAAGCCGCACATTAATAAAGTGGTCCGTAAGGCGGATGTCAGTATTGGGCAACGCTATACAACAGTTAGATAAACGTAAAAACAGTTTCTTACCTGCATTGACGAACTGTCATCCGCCATTTTTCATCGAAGCCTATGCGTCCAAAATACGAAGCCTATACGACCGCTACGCAGCCTGTACGTATGTATTGACCAGTGTGAAAATATTAAAAATGAAAAATAATTTTTAATGAACTTTTACAATGGAGATATAAATTTTATTTGATACTAATTTTATTAATTTCTGACCACCCGAAGTCGAGATATTAGGGTTTACGCACCACTTCCCCAACATTCAGGTCACAATCCGGGAATTTCCCGGCCAATTAACTTCAGAAATGGACCCTTAAAATGTTAAAAATGAAAAATAATTTTTAATAATCTTTTAGATTGGAGTTAACAATTTTATTTGATTCTAATTTTATTAATTTCTGACCACCAAAAAATGGAGATATTAGGGATAACGCACCAATACCCCCCATTTCCCGGACAATTTCCGGACATTTTCCGGACATTAGTGTGCACCGTCCCGATCCGAAGGATGGTTCACTTTTTATCCCCCGATCGAATAGGTTCGAGGGATATAGCGATCAGCCTTGCGTCCGTCCGTCCGTCCGTCCGTCTGTCCGTCCGTAGACGCAACCTTGTGATAGCCATCACTCCTATACCCATTGAGATTCATTTATGATTCTTGGCACAATTGTTCACAAGGCTGAGACGGCGTGTCATGCGCAAGAACCAGAACTCTGGATGCCATACTTTTTGAGTTATCGCCCCTTTTAATAAAATAGAATGACTACTTTGTGATGGTCATAACTCCAATACCCTTAGAGATATATTGATGGTACCTGGCACAGTTAAGAAAAGTAAGTTAAGTAAGTAGACTTTATTTATAGAGGGTTACTCAGTTGGCATAGCCAATCTTCCCTGAGGCCCTCGCAACCTAGTGATGGCCATCACTCCTATACCCATTGAGATTCATTAATGGTTCTTGGCACAATTGTTCACAGGGCTGAGACGGCGTGTCATGCACAAGAACCACAACTCTGGTTGTCGTGGATTTTTAGTTATCTCCCCTTCGAATAAAATAGAGTGACAGCTTTGTGATGGCCATAACTCCAATACCTTTTAAGATATATCGATGATACCTGGCACAGTTGTTCACAAGGCCAAGACGGTGTGTCATGCACAAGAACCACAACTCTGGTACCATAGTTTTTGAGTTATCTCCCCTTCCAATAAAAAAGAATCACTACCTTGTGATGCCACATCTCCAATACTCTTTGAGATATATTGATGGTGTTTGGTGCAGTTGTACATGAGGTTAAGCAGGTGTGTCACGTGTAAGAAACACTACTCTGGGTGCCCTGGTTTTTGAATTACCTCCCCTGACAATATAACCTTGTGATGGCCATAACTCCAATACCCATTTGAGATATATTGAGGGTACTTGACACAATTGTATACAAGGTTGAGATGGCACTTCATGCCTAAGAACCACAACTCTGGGTGCTATGGTATTTGAGTTATCTCCTCTTCCAATATAACAGTGTGACCACCTTGTGATCTACATACCTCCGATACCCTTTGCGACATATTGGTGGTACATGATGCAGATGTACATGAGGTTAAGCAGGTGTGTCATGCTCAAGAATTACAACTCTGGGTGCTCTGGTTTTTCAGTTATCTCCCCTGACAATATAACCTTGTGATGGCCATAACTCCAAAACCCTTTGAGATATATGGAAGGAACTTGGCGCAATTGTATACAAGGTACAGAAGGGGTCTCATGTGCAAGAACCACAACTGTTGGTGTTGTGGTATTTGAGTTATCTACCTTGTGATGTTATCTACCCTAATAAATATAACAGTATGACCAGCTCGTGATCACCATGTCTCCAATACCCTTTGAGACATATTGATGGTACTTCATACAGAAATACATGAGCTTAAGCAGGCATGTCATGCGCAAGAACAAAAATGCTGAGTGCCCTGGTTTTTTAGTTTCTCCCCTGACAGAATAATCTTGTGATGGCCATAACTGCAATACTTTTGTGATATATTGCTGGTTTAATTCTGGTGCACTATCTATTGGTGAACAATCTTCTGAAGGCCATATTGGCTTTTGGTCGGGGGGTTCGCCATCTCTTCCGATGGCTATGTTTGGCATTCATCCCTGCAAATGATGCCAATGGAGTGTGTTCGGACACCGAAATAATCACCGCCTCCGGGGATCGAACCGGGGGCCTTTAGCATCAGAGGCAAGTGCACTATAAAACCACTGAGCTATCACGCTGATGTATGGGTGTCATTTGACATGTAACCAGTAACAATTCCTCAGTGGAATAGTCTTCCCTCCTCTGTGGTAAATGTCAAAACTGCAGAGGAGTTCAAAGCCCGCATGGTGTAGATTGGGATCCAGAGGTGTGCGTTTTAGTACACCTCTGAAAGCAGATTGTAAATAGCTTTAAGAACTCATCCAGTGGGTGTTTTTTTTTTGTTTTTTTTTGCTAAATTCTAAATTTAGCGCACCACCAAACTGAGATAATGGCCAAGTATGACCGACTCAGTATATGAAGATCGATAGATTTTGATCGGTGAACATGAATTTGGGGCGAAACGACTGATGGAAAATGGTTTGGATTCGAAACGACAAGGGTTCTGGGACGAAACGACTAATGGTGGAAAACAGGGGAGAAACGACTAGGTGGCAACGGCCATGGTGTACAACGTCTTGGTGACTGATTGTCTAAGAACGTGTCACCAGTAAACAATTCTGATTCTGAAGGTAGGGGGAAACGTCCTTGTAACCAATGTTGTTGTTGTTGTTGTTAAGTAGGTTTCCGCCGTTGACTTGTCGGCGAACCGTCGTGGTCGACGTCACAAGGGGCACGTTCAGATTTCTTTACAGATGCGGGCTGCTGGAACTGACTCAGAACCAAGAGAGTTTAAACCAGAGACCGCGAGACCCCGTTGCCCTTCGAATACTGATAAGAGTTTTATACGTTTATAATGTATCTGATCAATCAGTTCTCTGCTATGGAGTTCAACTACGCAAATGTCTTGGTAACTTTTGATATATGTGGACGGATCAAGGATTAGACGCACCAGCAACTCTGGAGACGACGTGTCAATAGAGAGTCCGTACACACATATTTCAAACGGCGCACAAACACTTTCTTAATCAACAACAGTGTATGTTGGCGATTACACCATCTAGCGCATGCGCACCACTGTCGCGACTTGTTTTATAATCTTGTCGATTTTAAAATCGATCGCTATCAATTTCGGAATTTCAAATTGAAATGTTCGATTTTAAAATTAAGCGTTAACCTTCTTTGAAAAAGTGATCATGTTAAACACACATTTTAATCAATTTAATCACATAAAAACAACTGCAAACATTTTTAAAATGTGTTTTAGTATAAATTTGGTATCATCCAAAATGAAAGGTCTAACTAAAAAGTGAAACCAATTTTAATTTCGCGAATTGCATTTTTTAACGAAACCTGCACACGCCTCTTCGCTTTAAACACCGACTAGGTAGGGCGTGTTTACTCCTGACGTCCATAAACTGTTGGAGACTATGAGGAAATTTATAATAAAAAAAAAAGAAAGAAAGAAAAAAGGAAATCGGGAAAATCCGGTCAGACGATTTAGTGAAATCACCGAAATCACCTCATAAATTACTGAAATCACCTTGAATAACCTATTTTTGTGCAAAAGACATTATTAATTAGGCAAACTAAATAAATCTTTGTATTTTGCATGTCATATCTCGCATAATTATACTATTATTTCTGCTGAGCTCAGAAATATGGAGGCGTATATCGCGGTGATACTGACGATCGCTAAAATCACCACAGGCCCTTCACCGAAATCACCACTCCATACCGAACTATCTATATTAAGAGGTAATAATGTTTTTTTTTTTTTTTTGTTTTTTTTATTTCGATATATAATATATATCAAAATAAACTGCCAGGCTTAAGAATGCGGTCTAACATATTAAATACGATAAGTGAAATCACCACAAATTTTACTGAAATCACTGCTAATATCTTAATGTAGCATTCAAAAATATGTCTGACTGGGAATAACAGTGTTGTTGTGGTAATTTCATATCAAATATTCCTAACTGTATTAACTGTACTAAAATTAATGTCCAGTTTCGGAATCCCGCCTAACATTCTATTTACCGAAATCACCGCTCATATCGCAATACTGTATATGCCTAAATGTCTCTGTTATGGAGAAATAATGTTGTTTTGTAGATTTTATTAAAATACTCAAAATATATACATAAATATATTCAGTTATAATGTTCAGATTAAGAAGGCTGTCTACTTGTACCGAATTTACCACAGGTGTTACTGAAATCATCGCTCATATTGCAATACTGTATGCCCCCGCCCCACCCCTCCCCGTATGCTTCAATATCTCTGTTAGGGAGAAATAATGTTGTTTTGTGTTTTTCAGTCAAATACTCATAAATATATTCATTTATATTGTCCGATCTAAGAATACTGTCTCTGAATATTTTAAATATCGAACATGGTTTCATATATACTGTGCGACTGGTAAGTGTGAGACGACTCGACGGGAAACGACCACTTCTGCATCCTGACGTCGCTCAGCGTCAAACTCAAATGTGCACAGCCACAACCTGCTCGACGTGAGATACTGGATAAAGCAGAACTGTAGCTAATCAGGGACCAATAACCCGTAGGTGGATTGCAAACCAAGGCTAGCTTTGTTTAGAGAACTAGCAACTTCTAGATGGGTTGCCCTCCCGGGGTTTTCGATTTGTATTTACCTGCATGCAACAGGTTGTCCTAGCTCACATGGTACCAGTGTGTGTGTGTGTGTGTGTGTGTGTGAATTCGGGTTTAACGTCGCTTTCAACATTTTTTCAGTCATATCACGACGGTGTCTGGTTGCGACAGGGAGCTCAATGCTCACGTTTATAGTGCTGCCTCACTGAAGTATCATGTCCCAGACACATTACATGATACCACACCCAGTCACATTATCCTGACACTGGATCGACCAGTCCTAACTCTTCCCCGTAAATCTGAGTGCCAAGGGAGGAGCAGCTAGTACCATGTTTAACGACTTTGGTATGTCGCGGCCCGGGATCGAACCCGAGACCTCCCGTTCCCCGGAGCGGACACTCTACCAACTGAGCTATCGGGGCCGGTCACATGTTACCAGTAGCAGCAATGAACATTGCGTGACAATGCCATATAACGCTATATTGATAAGGTAGTACGCAGATGGTTGACACAAATGCGATTGTTCAATATTTCAAAATGGATCGCCAGTCCAATTCGGAATAACTGACTTTGGATTGTTTTGCTACACTGTGCTCGCGAACGGTAAGCTA
Source organism: Lucinisca nassula (assembly GCA_963580285.1). Taxonomy (NCBI): domain Eukaryota; kingdom Metazoa; phylum Mollusca; class Bivalvia; order Lucinida; family Lucinidae; genus Lucinisca; species Lucinisca nassula. The sequence goes on along the minus strand of CAUZLF010000463.1, from coordinate 94,600 downwards.
AGCTACAAGTTTAATAACATTGCCTCCTAAAGCCATGTTACACCATATTAGTGTTAGCTACTTCGTAGATGGCTGACAGAGAGGCGAGGGTTAAATATTTCAAAATAGATCGCCAGCCAAATTTGGAATCATTGACATAAAATACTGTTCTGATGTTCACTTCCAGCTAATGCTAAGCTGCTCGTTTACAAGCATTGCACCAACTCCATATAACGTCAGTCATATTAATGTTAACTAGTTTGTAGATTGGTGAAAAATGGCGATTGTTGAATATTGATCCCCAGTCCAATTTAGAAACACTAACTTTGGATATTGTTTCGATGTTCTATGCCTACGAACGCTTAGCTACACGTTTAATAACATTCCCTGATCTGGATGCAATTTAACACCATATAAGTGTTAACTAGTTCCAAGATAGCTGGCAGTTAAAGAGGTGATGGTTGAACATTTCAAAATGACTTTAGATATTGTTTTGATTTCCACTTACACCTAATGCAAAGCTACAATTTTATAAACATCACCTCAATATCAAATACCGCCATATTAATGTTAGCTAGTTCGTAAATGGTTGACAAAAAAGGCGATTGTTGAATATTTCAAAATGGATTGCCGGTCTAATTTGTAACCATTGCCTTTTGATATTGTTCTGATACCACTTCTAGTTAATGCTAAGCTAGAAGTTTATAAACATTGCCTTAAAGCCACAAGTTTAATAAGCCGGCCTCGGTAGCTCAGTCGGATGCCCGTCTGACTGGTGACCAGAACGCGGGTTCGATACCTGCCGGGATCGACAACATTCTTTCGTGGAGATTGATCATGAATTTTTTTTCTATGGCCATTTTCTCTCTTCCGCTGATCCAAGAAGGGCAGTGAACCGCTTACGGATAAGCCTGCCCCGTAAAGTGTGGATAGGTAAACTGCCCGGCTCAAAAATGACCTAAATAGTGTTGACTGGACCGTTAAACTCCCAAATCAAACAAACAAGTTTAATAGCAATGCCGTACTGACATATAACACTATATTAGCGTTAGCTAGTTCACAGAACGTTGACAAAGAGGCGATTGTTGATTTATTTCGAAACAGATCGCCAGTCAATTTTGGATCCACTGACTTTATATTATTCTGATTTCCCTGTCTACGCGTTTAATTACATTACTCACATGCAATATAACACCATATTAGTGTACGATAGTTCATAGAATGCTGACAAAGAGGCGATTGTTAAAATTTTCAAAATGGAACGCCAGTCCAATTTAAAATAATTGAATTTGGACGTTGTCTTGATTCCACTTATAGCTAATGCTAAGCTACAAAGTATAAGTAAAGTAATGGTCAGGAATCGATATGTTATGCAATAAAGCACTATCGATGTTAGTGTTAGCTATTTCACAGATGGTTGACAAAAATGTGCTTGTGGAATAATTCAAAAAGGATCGGCAGTCCAAATTTGGAATCATCGATTTTGGATTTTGTTCTGAAGTTCACAATTAGCTAATGCTAAGCCAGGAGTTTAATTTCCGTAATACTAGATAACACTAATGATTGTGAGCTAGCTCATCGATGGTTGACAAAGAGGCGATTATTGATTATTTCAACATAGATCTCCACTCCAATTTGGAATCATTGTCTTTTGAAATTGTGTCAAAGTCCCATGCCAGCGAACGCCTTGCTACAAGTTTATAACATAGCCGCAGTGCAGTGTAACACCGTATTTAGTATAAGCTAGTTCGTAGATGGCTGACAAAGAGGCGAATGTTGAATGTTGAAACGGATTGCCAGTCCAATTCTGAATAATTGATTTGGATATTGTTCTAATGTCCATTTTGAACTAATGCGGTGCTACAAGTTTATAAACATGGTCTCAATACCAATTAACGCCATATTAATATTAGCTTAATTTATATGATTAATAGTGTTGCCTTCCTACCGCCGAACACCATACTGGTGTTTAAAAACTAGAAGTGGAGGCAATGATCAGGAATCGATACAATCAACCCACAGTTCGTTTATGGTCGACAAAAGGGCGAGTGTATGTTTATTATCAAAATGGATCGCCGGTAAAATTTGGGATCATTACCTTAGGACAATGTGTTCAGCTGCTATATACTAGCACATGCTAACCTACAAATTGAATAATGTTGCCTTCCTACCATAGAACACCATAGTGGTGTTTATCCTACCATAGAACACCATAATGGTGTTTAACAGTCCGTTTATGGTTGACAAATTTGCATATTTCAAAATGGATCGCCAGTCACATTCGGAATCATCGCCTTTGGACAATGTTTTGATGTTCTATGCTAGAAAATGTTAACCTGCAAGTTTCCTACCACAGAACACCATACTGGCGTTTTATAGTTCTTGTATGGTTGACCAGATGGGGCGTATTTGTATATTTCAAAATGGATGGCAAGTCAAATTTGGAATCATCGGCTTTGGACAATGTTCTGATGTTCTATGCAAGAAAATGCTAAGCTACAACTTCAATAATGTTGCCTTCTTACCACAGAACACAATAATAGTGTTCAATAGTTCGTTTATGAATGAGAAATGTGTGTGTGTGAATTCGGGTTTTACGTCGCTTTCAACAATTTTTCAGTCATATCACGACGGTGTCTGGTTGCGACAGGGAGCTCAATGCCCACTTTTATAGTGCTGCCTTACTGAAGTATCATGTCCCAGACACATTACATGACACCACACCCAGTCACATTATCCTGGCACTGGGTCGACCAGTCCTAGCTCTACCCCGTAAATCTGACTGCCCAGCGAGGAGCAGCTAGTACTTATGATTGAGAAAAGGGCGATAGTTTGTATATATCAAAATGGATCGGCAGTAAATTTAGAGCTATCGCCTTCGGACAATGTTCAGATGTAAAATGCTAGAAAATGCTAAGCTACAAGACTGATAAGTATGCCTGCCTACTATGGAACACCACACTGGTGTTAAATAGTTCGTTAATGGTTGACAAAAGGGCTATTGTTTGTATATTTCAAAATGGATCGCTAGTCAAATTTGGAATCATTTCCTTTTGACAGTGTTCAGATGTTCGTTGGTAACAATTGCCATAAGTTTAATAATGTTGCCTTCCTACCATAGAACACCATACCGGCGTTTAGTAGTTCGTTTATGGTTGACAATAGGACGATTATTTGTATATCTCAAAATGGATAGCCAGTCAAATTTGGAGTCATTCCGCTTTTGACAGTGTTCAGATTTGCTGTGCAAGCAAAAGCTAAGCTATAATTATAATGATGTTTCCTGCCTAACTACCATAGAACACCATAGTGGTGTTAAATACATGTAGTTCGTATATGGCTGGCAATCGGACAACCGTTTTTTATATTTCAAAATGGATCGCCAGTCAAATTATTAATCATTTCCTTTGAACAGTGTTCAGATGGTCTATGCCAGCAAATGCTAAGCTACAATGTTTGATAAATATGCCTTCCTACTATAGAACATCACACTGGTGTTATATAGTTCGTTTATGGTTGACAAAAGGGACCTTAGTTTATATATTTAAAAATGGATCGCTGTCAAATGTGGAATCATCGCCTTTGGACAGTGTTCAGATGTAATATGATAGCAAATGCTAAGCTACAATTTTAGATAAGTATGCCTTCCTACTATGGAACACCACACTGGTGTTAAATAGTTCGTTTATGGTTGACAAAAGGACCATTGTTGGTATATTTCAAAATGGGTCGCCAGTCAAATTTGGAATCATTGCCTCTTGGCCGTATCAGATGTTCTATGCTAGCAAATGCTAAGCTATGAGTTTAAAAATGTTGCCTTCCTACCATAGAACACCATACCGGTGTTAAATTGTTCATTTATGATTGACATTGTTTGTATATTTCAAAATGGATCGCCAGTCAAATTTGGAATCATCGTCTTTGGACTATATTCTGATGTTCTATGCGAGGAAATGCTAAGCTCCAAGTTAAATACTGGCTTGCTACTACAAAACACCATACTGGCGTTTAATAATTCGTTGTGGTTGACAAAAGGGCGAGTGTTTGTATATATCAAAATGGGTAGCCAGTAATAGTTAGATTGGGTACAACATGGATGTTATACGACAGACTGCATGCATGGTAGTTAACCCAATCACGGTTGGCAACTTTGCTTCCCTCTTTATTTGCACGCCGGTGGGTCAGGCCTCAGATTCCATGACGGCTCCAACGTAAAGGCTTATTGAGAATTAGAGAGATCTAATTCAAGGTAATGTTGGTTGGTGCCTGATGCTCTGTCTCTGGTCGGGCCCATCGGAGTCTAACTGTTGGTTTTCTTTTGCTCCAGCATTTCAGTGGTTTCTTGCTGTCGAGTCCTCACCGTTGTCTCACCTCTGTGGTTCTTTGATTTTTTGTGTTCACGGAGATGTTGCACTGATGAGTTAGGAGACCTTCATGCGGACTGAACAAATTATTTGTCTAAATCGCGACGGAAGTAAGGGCGAGGATTGTGGCCACGTAAAATCGATTTAAGCTCAGATGTTCTATGCTAACAAAGCTAAGCTATAAGTTTAATAATGTTGCCTTCCTACCATAGAACACCATACTGGTGTTAAATAGTCCGTTAATGGTTGACAAACAGACGACTGTTTTTATATTTCAAAATGGATCGCCAGTCAAGTCTGGGCTTATTGCCTTTGGACAGTGCTAAGATGTGCAATCCTAGCAAATGCAAAGCTACAAATTTAAACATGTTTGTTTATGGTTGCCAAAAGAGTGAGTGAGTGTTTGAGTGCTACGTCCCTCTAACAGCGAAGGTCATACGGGGACGGGACCTCGGTTTAAAGACTCATCCGAAAGTCTGGCGAAGCCCGGGATCGATCCTGCGATCCCTGGTTTTCAAGGCGAGTAGCGTAACCGCTACACCATGGATGCTTCTATGATTGACAAAAGGGGCCTTGTTTGTATATTTCAAAATCGATCGCGGTCAAACTTGAAATCATCGCCTTTGGACAATGCTCTGATGTAAGTTACATGGTTAATAAGTATGCCTGCCCGCTATAGAACACCACACTGTTGTTAAATTTTTCGTTTATGGTTGACAAAAGGGACCTTGTTTATATATTTCAAAACGGATTGCCAATAAAAGTTGGAATCATGCTAGCAAATGCTTTTGTTCATTTGATTTGAGGTTTAACGTCCCCGTCAACACTGTAAAGTTAACGTTTGAGACGTTGCTTCATATTTTGTGAGACTTTTACCAGACATTGAGGTGAAATGACATCTCAATCCCTGCCGCCAAATGGCACCAATACGGTTTACAAGCATGGGACTTTTACCCGACACTGAGATGAAATGACATCTCAATCCCTGCCGCCCAATGGAACCAATAGGGTTTATAAGCATGGACGGGCCGACTTGCCTGGGCAGGCTTAGATCCTCTAAGCGGTTTACCAGTACTCGTGTGCGGGTCGGTTTCAGCTCTGCGTGGAAGCATCATGCAGCCCATATATTTCTTCAAGTCCCGATGGGCGGGGGCCGATAGCAAATGCTAAGCTATAAGTTTAATAGTGTTGCCTTCCAACCATAGCACACCATACCCGAGTTTAATAGTTTGTTTATGGTTGATAAAAGATACATTGTTTGTATATTTCAAAATGGATCGATAGTCAAATTTGGAGTCATCGTATTTTGATCACATTCTGATGTTTTATGCTAGAAAATTCTAATCTCCTAGTTTAATAATGTTGCCTTGCTAGTACAGAACATCATACTGGTGTTAAATAGTTCTTTTAAGGCTGACAAGGGCGATTGTTTATATTTTTCAAAATAGATCGCCAGTAATATTTAGAATCGTAGCCCTTGGACAGTGTTCAGATATTCTATGCTAGCAAATGCTAAGTTACAAGTTTATTAATGTTGCTACCTACCATAGAACATCATAATGATGTTTCATAATCCGTTTATTGCTGACAAAAGGGACCTTGTTTGTATATTTAAAAATGGATCGCCGTGAAATTTGGAATCATTGTCTTTGGATAATGTTCAGATGTAATATGCTAGGCAATGCTAAGCTACACGATTAATAAGTATGCCTCATACTTTAGAACACCGAACTCGTGTTAAATAGTTCGTTTATGGTTGACCAAAGGGCCATTGTATGTATATTTCTATATGGATCGCCAGTCAAATTTGTAATCATTTACTTATGACAGTGGTCAGATGTTCTAAGCTAGCAAATGCTAACCTACAAGTTTTATAATGTTCCCTTTCTACCATAGAACACCATAACGGTGTTTAATAATGAACACTACTGTTAAATAGTTCGTTTATGGTTGACAAAAGGGCCTTTGCTTGAATATTCCAAAATGGAATATGGTTGACAAAAGGGCCTTTGCTTGAATATTCCAAAATGGATCGCCAGTCCAATTTGGAATTATTGCCTTTTGACAGGCTTCAGATGTTCTATGCTAGCAAATGCTAGCTATAAGTTTAATAGTGTTGCCTGCCTGCCATCGAACACAATACTGGAGATTAATAGTTCGTTTATAGTTGACAAACAGGCGACTGTTTGTATATTTCAAAACGGGCTTTTTGTATATTTAAAAATCGATCGACACTCAATTTTGGAATCATTGCCTTTGTTTGACTTGTGTTCCGATGTTCTATGCTAGCAAATTCGAAGCTACAAGTTTAAGTGTTGCCTTCGTACAATAGACCACCATACTGGTGTTTTATAGATTATTTGACAAACGACGAGGACTAGCAATACTTACCTTCCTAACCGATATAGACTACGTACTACAAACACGGGATGTAGCGCACAGAGCACGGGGCACGAGCGAAATCGATTTACACCGATCACCGCATCACTATGCAAAACGTGTGGCTGGCAAGTGTGAGACGACCCAACGGGAAGCGACCACTTCTCCACCTGACGTCGCTCAGTGTCAAACTCAAAAGTGCATAGCCACAACATGCCCGCCGTGAGAAACTGGATAAAGCAGAACCATAGCTAATCAGGGACCTCGGTGGATTGCCAGCCAAGGCTAGATTTGTATATAGAAATAGCAACTCCTAGATGTTTTACAAAAATACACTTGTGGAATATTTCAAAATGGATCGCCAGTCCAATTTGGAATCGTATTGACTTTGGTTCTTGTTCTAATGCCCACTTCTTATTAATGCTAAGCTAGACGTTTGTAAGCTTTTCCTTAATGCCATATAACGCCATATAGATGTTGGCTAGTTCGCAGATGGTTGACAAAAAGGCGATTTTCGAATATTTCAAAATGGATCGCCAGTCGAATTTTGAATCATTGTCTTTTGATATCCTCTGATATTCTATGCTAGCGAACGCTAAACTACACGTTTAAAAACACTGCCATCAAGCCATATAACACCATATAAGTATAAGCTAATTAGTAGACAGCTGTCAAAAGAGGCGATTGTTGAATCTCAAAATGGATGTCCGATGCTAGAAAACTCTAAGCTACAGATATAATAGCTAGCAAACTCTAAGCTACAAATAAAATAACGTGCCCTAAATGCCATATAACACCATGTTAGTGGTAGCTAGTTAGTTGATGGCTGACAAAGTGATGAGTGTTGAATATTTCATAATGTATCTCCAGTCAAACTCGGAATCATTGACATTTGATATTGTTCTGATGTCCACTTCTAGGTAATGTTCAACTAAAGTTTATTTGCATTGCCATTAGTGTCTTCTGATGCCATATAAATTTTAGCTAGTTCGTAAATGGTTGTCAAAAAGACGATTGTTGAAACTTTCAAAATGGATTGCTGGTCCAATTTGGAATTATTGACTTTGGATATTGTTCTGATGTCCACTTCTAGCTTATGCTCAGTCACAAGTTTATAAGCATAACCTTGATGCTATCTAACGCAGTATAAATGTTAGCTAGTTCGGTAATGGTTGGCAAAAAAGCGACGGTTGAATATTTCAAAATGGATCGCCAGTCAATTTTGGTATCATAGACTTTTGATATTGTTGCGCTATTCTATGCTGGCGAACGCTAATTTACACTTTTAATTATATTCCCTAAATGCCACATAACACCATATTAGAGTTACACAGTTCGTAGATTGCTGCCAAAGAGGCGTTTGTTAAAAATTTCAAAATGGATGCCCATTCCAAATTAAAATAAGTAGAAGTAAAGTAATGATCAGGAATCGATTCAATTAACTTACACCTCCCCTCCGAGACACCAAAGGTAAAGAAGCACAAACATGAAGCGACTAGACCCTAATGGTAACATTAACATAGGAAAGCAAACAAGAGGCCCATGGGCCACTATGCTCACCAGAGCTCAGGTGGGCACTGCCAAATTGCAGCCATGTATTTTAACATGATATCATTTTAATCTGCCAAATGAACCCCCATATCCAAATGAGCATCAATGTGGACTCAGTATATGAAACATTAGGCCTTTTATGAAGTAGAGGGGGTGGGGCATGGACCCAATGGAGCCCTGGTTGGTATCACTAAATGTGCCTTATCACAAAGAACAAGAATATATATGGTTAAGCAGTGGGGATCTGCATGGCTGGAGATATAACTGGAGGGGTTGGAGCATGCCCTGTCGTTCCCAGGAAAGCCCAAGATTGTTGTCCCTAAATGTGTCTCATCATAAGGACCAAGTATATATATATGGTTTAGGGGTGGGAATCTGAACGGTTTCCAAGATATCCTTTCATGAAGTGGAAAGGAGAGGACTGGCCCCTGCGGACACCCCTACAGTAGGTGTGCTAATAATAAGGAACAAGAATATATATGAATATGGGGTGGGGATTTGAATGGTTTCTGAAATATATGGCCTTTTATGAAGTGGAAGGGCGGGGCACATTGCCTCAGCACAAAGAGACCCCCAAGTTGGTGTGACTGAATGAGTCTTATCATAAGGAACAAGAATATATATGGTTTAGGGGTGGGGATCTGAACTATTTCTGAGATATGTGGCTTTTAATGAAGTCAAGCAGTGGAGCAAGGCCCGGGCATGCCCCGGGGACTCACAAGCTGGTGTCAATGAATGTGCCTTATCATAAGAAAGATGAATATATATGGTTTAGGGGTGGGGCTCTGAACAGTTTCTGAGATATAAGGCCTTTTGTGAAGTGCAGGGGTGGGGCAAGGCCCAGGGAGACCCCCAGGTTGGTGTCAATGAAAGTGTCTTATCATAAGGTACAAGAATATATATGGTTTAGGGTTGGGGATCTGTAAGGTTTCCGAGATATTGTGATATTATGAAATGGAGGGGGTGGGGCATGGCCCCAGCACATCCCTGGGGACCCCCAGGTTGGTGTCACTGAATGTGTCTCATCATAATGAACAAGAACATATATGGTTTAGGGGTGGGGATCTGAACAGTTTCTGAGATATATGGCCTTTTGTGAAGTGAAGGGGTGGGGCATGGCTCCGGCGCACCCAGGAAGACCCCCAATTTGGGGTCAATGAATGCGTCTTATCATAAGGAGCAAGAATATATATGGTTTAGGGGTGGGGATCTGTAAGGTTTCCGAGATATTGGGCCTTTTATGAAATTGAGGGGCGGGACATGGCCCCGGCGCATCCCGGGGGACCCCCAGTTTGATGTCACTGAATGCGTCTTATCATAAGGAACAAGAGTATATAGGGTTCAGGGGTGAGATCTGAATGGTTTCCGAGATATTGGGCCTTTTATGAAGTGGAGGGGGTGGGGCATGGCCTCGGCACATCCCGGAGGACCTCCAGGTTGGTGTCACTGAATGCGTCTTATCAATAGGAACAAGAATATATATGGTTTAGGGGTGGGGATCTGTAAGGTTTCTGAGATATAAGTCATTTTATGAAGTACTGGGGGCGGGGCATGGCCCCGGCACAACCTACTGGACCCTCAGGTTGACATAAAAGCATATGGCTGAGAGAAGTTTACTAAAGGAACATTTCTATGAAAGTTTTGTCAAAATATCTGCAAAGGCTTTGTAGTTAATGCCATTTTTCAATTTTCCCCATTATAAGTCTATGGGAAATCTAAGTTGCCATAGCAACCAAACTAAAGAGCCGAATTTCATAAAAAACACAAAACCTGTAAAGGCAAATATGGTGAATATTTCCATAAACTTTCAGCCTCATAGAGCATACGGTTTCTGAGGAGATGATTTTTTAAGTATTTTTTTTTTTCTATTTTTTGCATTTTGGTTTCCATGGCAACCATTAAAATTGAGCAGTAGGCCTAAAATCATATGGTAGATACTAGATTGCTTAAGGAACATTTCTATGAAAGTTTTGTTCCAATATCTGCAAAGGCTTGGCAGTTAATGCCATTTTTCAATTTTCCCCATTATAAGTCTATGGGAGCTCTAAGTTGCTATAGCAACCAAACTAATGGGCCGATTTTCATAAAAAACACAAACTTTCAATCCCCCAGCCCAAGGATGCTACAGATGAAATTTGGACTCAATCGGCCAAGTGGCTTCAGAGGAGATGTCGTTTGAAAATGTTAACGCCAGACGACGACGACGACGACGACGACGACGACAACGACGACGACGACGGACAACTGCCTATCCTATAAGCTCCCCCGGAGCCTTCGGCTCTGGTGAGCTAAAAAGGACAGTCACTTTCCCTTCTGTTGCAGTTTAGACAATAAATTTGTTCTGTCCGCATGAAGGCTTCTTAACTCAGTTTAACATCTCCGAAAACATAAAAATCAAACAGACACAGAGATTAAACAATTATGAGGACTCGACAGCATGAAACACTGAAATGCTGGAGCAAAAGAAAACCAAATGTTAGTCACCGAAGGGCCGGACCAAAGACGGAGACGAAGCTTCTAAACATTACCTCAATGGCTTATAAAGCCATATTAATGGTAGGTAGTCTGGCGATGGTTGGCAAAATGGCGATTGTTGATTATTTCAAAATGGATCGCCACACTCCCTGGGATCCTTGATTTTGATAATTGCTATGATGACCACTCCTTGCTAATGCTAAGTTTGAATTTATATACACATTGCCTAAATGCCATATAATGTCATATAAAAGTTAACCAGTTCTTAGATGGTTGACAAAAAGGCGTTTGTTGAATATTTCAAAATGGATCGCAAGTCCAATTTGGAATCATTTACGTATGATATTATATCGCTGTTCTATGCTAGGGAACACTTAATACGAGTATAATAACATTCCCGTAATACCCAAAGACTCTGGTTAAGGTTTTTGTAACAGGTAGACTTGAACATTTTAGAACTCATATTTTCCAAACCATTTGATGGAATTGGTTCATATTTGGTATGATTATAGATATAGGTCCAAAGTTTTATTCAGCGATCCCCCAACCCATGCCCATGGCTTCAAGGTCAAGGTCATGGACTTAGAAATTTTCCATGTTAAAGACTCCAGTTACGGTATTTGTACCTGGTAGAACCTGAACTTTTATGATGGCTTCGGTTCATATGATGATAGATATAGGTACAATGTTTTATTCAGCAATACCCCCACCTATGCCTATGACCTCAAGGTCAAGGTCACAGACTTAGACAATTTTAATGTGAAAGATTTTAAAGAGCTAAAATTTTCCAAACTATACTATGGATTTGGCTTATGCATGCTATGATGATAGATACAGGTGCAAATGTTTATTTGGCAATACCCCCACTCATGCCTTATGGCTTCAAGGTCAAGGTCACAGACTTAGAAATTTTTAATTAGATATTTTAAGAGTTGAAATTTTCCAAATCGTGCGATGGATTGAGTTGATATTTGGTATGATGTTGGATACCTGTCCATTTTATTCAGCGATACCCCCCACCCATGCCCATGAGCTGAAGGTCAAGGTCACAGACTTAAAAAAAATTAATTATCCCCTCGCACAACATAGCTCTAGCGTCTATATTTCTTCACTGATTTCAATATAACTTCACACAAATGTTCCTTATGACAATATCTCGAGCGAGTTTGACTTTCAAGGTCATGACCTCAAGGTCTAGGTCACTGTGGCTATTTTTAGAAAAACTTTTGTCATCGCTCTAGCGCCTACATTGCTTCACCAATTTCAATATAACTTCACACAAATGTTCCTTATAAAAATATCTCGAGCGAGTTCGACTTTCAAGGTCATGGCCTCAAGGTCACTGTGGCTATTCTTAGAAAAACTTTGTCATCGCTCTAGTGCCTACATTTCTTCACTGATTTCAATATAACTTCACACAACTGTTCCTTATGGCAATATTTCGAGCGAGTTCATCTTTCAAGGTCATGACCTCAAGGTCAAGGTCACTGTGGCTATTTTTAGAAAAACATTGTCATTCCTCTAGCGCTTACATTTTTTCACCAATTTCAATATTACTTCACACAAATGCTCCTTATAAAAATAGCTCGAGCAATTGCAACTTTTATCATCGCTCTAGTGCCTGCATTTCTTCACTGGTTTCAAAATAACTTCACACAAATGTTCTTTATGACAATACCTCGAACGAGTTTGACTTTCAAGGTCAAGGTCACTATGGCTATTTTTAGAAAAACTTTGTCATTGCTCTAGCGCTTACATTTTTTCACCAATTTCAATATTACTTCACACACATGTTCCTTATGACCCATAACTTCCCACAATTGTTCCTTTTGACAATATCTCGAGCGATTTCAACTTTCAAGGTCAAGGTCACTGTGGCTTTTTTAGAAAAAACTTTGTCATCGCTCTAGCGACTACATTTATTCACTGATTTCAATATTACTTCACACAAATGCTACTTATGACAATACCTCGAGCGAGTTCGACTTTCAAGGTCAAGGTCACTGAGGCTTTTTTTAGAAAAACTTGGTCATTGCTCTAGCGCTTACATTTTTTCACAAATTTAAATATAACTTCTCACAAATGTTCCTGATGGCAAGGTCACACACTTAGAAAATGTTGTTGCAACATGGATTTTCGGGGTGAGGCGGGGCCCTTGGCGGGGGAATCTGTGTCATCTGGACACATTTCTAGTTCAATATGGATCGCCAGGCTAACTTGGAATCACACACTTTGGATATTGTGTTGATGTTTACTTCTAGCTAATGCTAGAAGTTTATAACCATTGCCTCAATGCCATATAACGACATATAATTAAAGCTAGTTCGTAGACAGTTGACAAAAAAAGCGATTGTTGAATATTTTCAAAATGGATCGCCAGACCAAATAGGAATCACTGACTTTTGATATTGTTCTGATGTTCTATGTTAGCGACTGCTAAGCTATAAGTTTAATAACATGCCGCATGCAATCTAACACCGAATTACTGTAAGCTGGTTGGTAGATGGCGGACTTAGAGGCGAATGTTGAATATTTCTAAACGGATTGCCATCAAACTCGGAATCATTGATTTGGATATCGTTCTGATGTCAACTTCGAACTAATGCTTTGCTACAAGTTTATTAATCTTGCCTCAGTGCCAATTAACGCCATATTAACGTTAGCTGCACGGCCCACGCCCATAGGGGCTTGAAGAAATATATGGGCTGCATGATGCTTCCACGCAGAGCTGAATCCGGCCCGCACACTAATACTGGTAAACCGCTTAGAGGACCTAAGCCTGTCCAGGAACCGCGATGCGAGGCGGACCGTCCATGCTAATAAACCCTATTGGTTTCATTGGGCGACAGGGCTTGAGATGTCATTTCATCTCAATGTCAGGTAAAAGTCCCACAAAATTGGAAGCAACGTCTCCAAAATGACCTTTACAGTGTTGACAGGGACGTTAAACCTCAAAACAAACAAACCAAAACGTTTGTTACATCGTAGAAGGATGACAAAAAGGCAATTGTTGAATATTTCAAAATGGATCGCCAGTCCATTTAGGAATAATTGGCTTTGGATATTGATATAATGTCAATTTTCACCTGCTGCTATGCTGGAAGTTTATAAGCATTGTTTTAATGCCCCACTACACCATATAAATGTTAGCTAGTTCGGAGACGCTTGACTAAACTGCGATTTTTGAATATTTCGAAATGGATAGCCAGTCCAATTAGGAATCGTTTACTTTTGATATTGTTTCGATATTCAATGCTAGCGAACGTTAAGCTACAAGTTAAATAACATTGCCCTAATGCCATATTAAACCATGTCAGTGTAGCCTAGTTCGTAGACGGCTGACAAGATGCGAGCGTTGAATACTTCAAAATGGCTCGCTAGTCCAATATGGAATAAATGACCTCGAATATTGTTTTGATGTCAAATTCTAGCTAATGCTTAGCTATAAGTGTACAAGCATTGTCTCATTGCCATATAACGCCCCATCAATGTTAGCAGACCAATTTGGAATAGTTTCCAGCTAATGCTAAGCTTCAAGTTCATAAGCATTGCCTTAACGCCATATAAATGTTGTCTAGTTCGGAGATGGTTGACAAAAATTCGAATGTTGAATATTACGAAAAAGCGATTTGGAAACATCAACTTTTGATATTGTTACGATATTCTATGTAAGTGAACGTTAAGCTACAGGTTTAATAACATGCCATACAAAACCATTTATTGTTACCTAATTCGCAGACACCCGACAAAGAGGTGAGCGTTGACAATTCCAAAATGGATCGCCAGTTCAATATTGGAATCATTGGCCCCAGTTATTGTTATAATGCCCAATTCTAGCTAATGCTTACTGATAAGTTTATTGGCAATGCCTCAGTGCCATATTAATGTTAGGTTGTTCGTAGATTGTTGACAAAGAGGCGATTGTTGAACATTTCAAAATGGATCCCCAGTCCAATTTTGAATCATTGTCTTTTAATCTTGTTTCAATGATCCATGCTAGCGAACAACAGACTACAAGTTAAATAACATTGCCATATAACGCATTATTAGTGTTAGCTAGTTCACAGATGGTTGACAAAGAGGCGACCGTATATTATTTCAAAATGGATCGCCAGTCATATTTGTAATCATTGATTTTGAATTTTCTTCTGGTGTCCACTTCTAGCTTATGCTAACTTATAAGTTTATAAGCATTGTTTTGATGCCATATAACGCCATATAAATATTTTATAGATCGTTGGTGGTCGAGAAAAATGCGATTGTTGAACAGTTGTTGTCCAGCTGAGCTTCTGATGCTAGAAATGCTAAGCTACAAGATTGATAAGTATGCGTGCCTACTATAGAACACTATAATGGTGTTAAATACTTCGTTTATGGTTGACAAACGGGCGATTGTTTACATATTTCAAAATGGATCGCCAGTCAAATTCGGAATAACTCCCTTTTGACAGTGTTCAGATGTTCGTTGCTAACAATTGCTAAGTTTTAAGGTTAATAATGTTGCCTTCCTTCCATAGAACACCATACCGGTGTTTATTAGTTCGTTTATATAGGACGAGTGTTTGTATATTTCAAAACGGACAGCCAGTCAAATTTGGAACTATTCCCTTTTGACAGTGTTCAAATGACCTATGCTAGAAAAATAAACTAAGCTATAAGTTTAATAATGTTGCCTAACTACCATAGAACACCATACTGGTGTTAAATAGTTCGTATATGGTTGGCAAACGGACGATCGTTTTTATATTTCAAAATGGATCGCCAGTCAAATTAGTAATTAATTAATTTGCTTTGGACAGTGTTCAGATGTTCTGTGCAAGCAAATGCAAAGCTACAAATTTTGATAAATAACCCTTCCTACTATATAACGCCACACTGGTGTTAAATGGTTCGTTTAAGGGACCTTGTTTATATGTTTAAAAATGGATCGCTGTCAAATGTGGAATCATCGCCTTTGGACAGTGCTGAGATGTAATATGCTAGCAAATGCTAAGCTACAATTTTAGATTAGTATGTCATCGACATTTGGACCATGTTCTAATGTTCTATGCTAGAAAATGCTAAGCTCCAAGTTTCATACTGTCTTCCTACTACAAAAAAAAATACTAATGGTGTTTAATAATTCGTTTGTGGTTGACAAAAGGGCGATTGTTTGTATATATCAAAATGGATAGCCAGTAACAGTTAGAACCGTTATCTTTGGACAGTGTTCGTTTAATGGTTGACAAATTGCTTGTATATTTCAAAATGGATCGCCAGTCTAATTTGGAATCATTGCCTTTTGACAGTGTTGAGATATTCCGAGTTAGCAAAAGGCTAAGCTGTAAGTTTAATAATGTTGCCTTCCTGACATAGAACACCATACTGGTATAAAATAGTTCGTTTTTGGTTGACAAAAAGGGCGATTGCTTGTATATTCCAAAATGGATCGCCAGCCAAATTTAGAATCATTGTCTTTTGACAGTGTTCAGATGTTCTATGCTAACAAAGCCGAGCTTTAAGTTTAATAATGTTGCCTTCCTACCATAGAACACCATACTGGTGTTAAATAATCCGTTAATGGTTGACAAACACACGACTGTTCAAAGTGGATCGCCAGTCAAATCTGGACTTATTGCCTTAGGACAGTGCTAAGATGTGCTATTCTAGCAAATGCAAAGCTACAAATTTAAACATGTTGCGTTCCTACCACAGAGCACCATACTGGTGTTAAATAGTTCGTTTATGGTTGCCTAAAGAGTGAGTGAGCGAGTATTTGAGAGTTACGTCCCTCCAACAGCGAAGGTCATACAGAGACGGGACCTCAGTTTTAAGGCTCACCCGAAAGTCTGCAGATGCCCCGGATCTATCCTGCGACGCCTGGTTTACAAGGCGAGTAGCGTAACCACTACATCATGGAGGCTTCTATGGTTGACAAAAGGGACCTTGATTGTATATTTCAAAATCGATCGCTGTCAAACTTGAAATCATCGCCTTTTGACAATGCTCTGATGTTCTATGCCAGAAAATGCTAAGCTTCACGTTTAATTATGTTGCCCTCCTACCACAGAACACAATACTGGTGTTTAATAGTTCGTTAATGGTTCACAAAAGGGCGATTGTTTGTATATTTCAAATTGGATTGCCAGTATAATTTAGAATCATCACCTTTGGACAGTGTTCAGATGTAATATGCTAGCAAATGCTAAGTTACATAATTGATGAGTAACAGTAGAAGTAGTAGAAGTAGCAGTAGTAACTGCAGAAGTAGCAGTAGTGGTAGTAGTAGTAGTAGTAGTAGTAGTAGAAGTAGTAGTATAAGTAACAGTAGAAGTAGTAGTAGAAGTAGTCGTAAGAGTAGTAGTAGAAGAAGTAGTAGTAGTAGTAATGGTGGCAGTAGTAGTAGTAGTAGTAGTAGTAGTAGTAGTAGTAGAAGTAGTAACAGTACAGAAGTAGTAGAATTAGTAGTAGTAACAGTAGAAGTAGCAGTGGTAGAAGTAGTAGTAGTAACAGTAGAAGTAGTAGTAGCAGTAGTAATAGAAGTAGCAGTAGTAACTGTAGAAGTTGTAGTAGTAGTGGTAGTAGTAGTAGTAGCATAAGTTGTATTAGTAACAGTAGAAATACAAGTAAAAATAGGAAAATTAATAATAGTAACCTTTTAAGTAGATGTAGTACAAGTAAATTAGTAGTTGTAACAGTAGAAGTTGTAGAAGTAGTAGTAGAAATAGTAGTAGTAGCAGTAGTAGAAGCAGTAGTAGAAGAAGTAGAAGTAGTAGTAGTGGTAGAAGCAGTAGTACTAGTAGTAGAAGTTATTGTTGAAGTAGTAGCAGTACAACTAGTAGTAGTAGCAGTTTAAACAGTAATAGTAGAAGTAGTAGTTGTAGTAGTAGAAGAAGTAGAAGTAGTAGTAGTAGCAGTAGTAGTAGCAGTAGTAGAAGTAGTAATAGCAGCAGTAGTAGTAGTAGTAGTAGTAGTAGAAGTAGTGGTAGGGACAGTAAAAGCAGACGTAGAAGTAGTAGAAGTAGTAGTAGTAACAGTAGGAGTTGTAGAAGTAGAAGTAGTAATAGTAGTAGTAGTAGTAGTAGTAGTAGTAGTTGCATCAGTAGTAGTAGTAGTAGTAGTAGTAGGTGTAGTGGTCGTAGTGGAAGGAGTAGTAGAAGTAATAGTAGCAGTAGTAGTAGTGGTAGAAGTAGTAGTAGTAGTAGTAGTTGAAGAAATATTAGTAGTAGTAGAAGTAGTAGTAGGAGCAGTAGCAGTAGTAGTAGTAGTAGAAGTAGTAGTAGGGCAGTAGAAGAAGAAGTGGTACTAGTAGAAGTAGCAGTTTAAACAGTATCAGCAGTAAAAGTAGTAGTAGTAGTAGTAGTAGTAGTAGTAGAAGTAGTAGTAGTAGTAGCAGTAGAAGTAGTAGTAGAAGTAGTAGAAGTGGTAGTAGGAGTAGAAGTAGTAGTAATAGTAGCAGTAGAAGAAGAGTAGTAGCAGAAATTGTAGTAGTAGTAATAGTAATGGTAGTAGCAGTAGTAGTAGTAGTAGAAGTAGTAATAGTAACAGTAAAAGTAGTAGTGGTAGAAGAAGTAGTAGAAGAAGTAGTAGTATGGACAGTAGAAGTAGAAGAAGAAGTACAAGTAGTAGTAGCAGTAGTAGTAACAGATGAAGTAGTTGTAGTAGAAGTAGTGGTAACAGTAGAAGTAGAAGTAGTAGAAGTAGTTGTAGTAACAGTAGAAGTAGTAGTAGTAGAAGTAGCAGTAGTAACTGTAGAAGAAACAGAGGTGGTAGAAGTAGTATAAAAAGAAGTATTAGTAACAGTAGAAGTTTTGTTTGTTTGTTTGTATTGGAGTTTAACGGCCCAGTCAACACTATTTAGGTCATTTTTGTGCCGGTCAGTTCACCTATCAACAGTTTCCTGGACAGGCTTATACGTACCGGTAAGCGGTTAACCAGTACAGTGCACATTCTTTCGCCAGAACACTAGTAGTAGTAGAAGTAGTAGTAAGAGTAGTAGTAGAAGTAGTAGTAGTAATAGTAGCAGTAGAAGTAGTAGTAGAAGTAGTAACAGTACTTAACTTTAACTTTCAAAGAATAGAAGTAGTATTAGTAGTTATAGTAGAAGTAGTAGTTGAAGCAGTAGTAGTAGTAACAGTAGAAGTAGTAGTAATAGTAAAAGTAGTAGTAGTAGTTGTAAATGCAGAAGTAGTAGTAGAAGTAGTAGCAGTAGTATAAGTAGCAGCAGTAGTAATAGTTGTGGTAGTAGTAGAAGTAGTAGTAGTGGTAACAGTAGAAGTAGCAGTAGTAGAAGTAGTAGTAGTAACAGTAGAAGTAGTAGTAGCAGTAGAAGTAGAAGTAACAATAGTAACTGTAGAAGTAGTAGTAGTGGTAGTAGTAGTAGTAGCAAAAGTAGTATTAGTAACAGTAGAAGTAAAAGTAAAAATAGGAAAATTAATAATAGTAACCTTTTAAGTAGTAAATTAGTAGTTGTAATAGTAGAAGTTGTAGAAGTAGTAGTAGTACTAGTAGTAGTAGTAGGAGTAGAAGTGGTAGAAGTAGTAGTAGACGTAGTAATAGAAGTTATTGTTAAAGTAGTAGCAGTACAAGTAATAGAAGTAGTAGTAGTAGAAGTAGAAGATGTAGTAGTAGAAGTAGTAGAAGTAGTAGTAGTTGTAGTAGTAGTCGTAGTAGTAGCAGTAGTAGTAGTAGTAGTAGTAGTAGTAGAAGTAGTAGTAAAAGTAGTAGTAGAAGAAGTAGTAGTAGAAGTAGTAGTAGAAGTAGTAGTAGTAGTAGTAGTAGTAGTAATAGTAGTAGTAGCAGTTGAAGTAGTAGTAGTAGTAGTGGTTGTAGTAGAAAAAGTAGCAGTAGAAGTAGAATTAGTAGCAGTAGTA
>CAUZLF010000463.1:67500-72500 GCA_963580285.1 Lucinisca nassula | reverse complement strand
ATAGTAACTGTAGAAGTAGTAGTAGTGGTAGTAGTAGTAGTAGCAAAAGTAGTATAAGTGACAGTAGAAGTAAAAGTAAAAATAGGAAAATTAATAATAGTAACCTTTTAAGTAGATGTAGTACTAGTAAATTAGTAGTTGTAATAGTAGAAGTTGTAGAAGTAGTAGAAGTACTAGTAGGAGTAGTAGTACTAGTGGAAGAAGTAGTAGTAGTCGTAGTAATAGAAGTTATTGTTGAAGTAGTAGCAGTACAAGTAATAGGAGTAGTAGTAGTAGTAGAAGTAGAAGATGTAGAAGTAGAAGTAGTAGAAGTAGTAGTAGTTGTAGTAGTAGTCGTAGTAGTAGCAGCAGTAGTAGTAGTAGAAGTAGTAGTAAAAGTAGTAGTAGAAGAAGTAGTAGTAGAAGTAGTAGTAGTAGCAGTAGATGTAGTACTAGTAAATTAGTAGTTGTAAAAGTAGAAGTTGTAGAAGTAGTAGTAGTAGTAGTAGTAATAGTAGTAGTAGAAGTAATAGTAGAAGAAGGAGTAGTAGTTGTGGTAGAAGTAGTCGTAGAAATAGATGTTATTGTTGAAGCAATAGCAGTACTAGTAATAGTAGTAGTAGTAGAAGAAGTAGAAGATGTAGTATTAGTAGAAGTAGTACTAGTAGTAGTAGTAGTTGTCGTAGTAGTAGTAGTAGTAGTTGTAGTAGTAAAAGTAGTAACAGAAGTAGTAGTAGTAGTAGTAGTAGTAGTAGTAGTAGTAGTAGTAGTAGTAGAAATAGTAGCAGTAGAAGTAGTAGTAGTAGTAGTAGTAGTAGTAGTAGTAGTAGTAGTAGTAGTAGTAGTTATAGTAGTAGTAGTAGAAATAGTAGCAGTAGAAGTAGTAGTAGTAGAAGTAGTGGTAGTAGTAGTAGTAGTAGAAAAAGTAGCAGTAGAAGTAGAATTAGTAGGAGTAGTAGTAGATGCAGTACTAGTAAAAAAAAGTAGTAACAGTAGAAGTAGCAGTAGTAATAGAAGTAGTAGTAGTGGTAACAGTAGAAGTAGTAGTAATAGTAGTAGTAGTAGTAACAGAAGCAGTAAAAGTAGTAGTAATTGTAGCAGTCGTAGTGGAATTAGTAGTAGAACTAGTAGAAGCAGTAGTAGAAGTGGTAGTAGTAGTAGCAGAAGAAGTAGTAGTAGTAGTTGTAGTAGTAGTAGTAGTAGTAGTAGTAATAGGAGTAATAGCAGTAGTAGTAGTAGAAGTAGTAGTAGGGCAGTAGAAGTAGAAAAAGTAGTAGTAGTAGAAGTAGCAGTTTAAACAGTATTAGCAGTAGTAGAAGTAGTAGTAGTTGTAGTAGTAGCAGTAGTAGTAGTAGTAGTAGCAGATTTAGTAGAAGTGGTAGTAGGAGTAGAATTAGTAGTAATAGTAGCAGTAGAAGAAGAGTAGTAGCAGAAGTTGTAGTAGTAGTAATAGTAGTAGTAGTAGTAGTAGTAGTAGTAGTAGTAGTAGTAGTAGTAGTAGAAGTAGTAATAGAAGTAGAAGTAGTAATAGTAACACTAGAAGCAGTAGTGGTGGTATAAATAGTAGTATGGACAATAGCAGTAGAAGAAGAAGTAGTGGTAGTAGTAGTAGTAGTAGTAACAGATGAAGAAGTAGTAGTAGAAGTAGCAGTAGTAAATGTAGAAGTAGCAGTAGTGGTAGTAGTAGTAGTAGAAGTAGTATTTTTAACAGTAGAAGAAGTAGTAAGAGTAGATTTAGCAGTAAGGGTAGTAGAAGAAGTAGTAGTAGTAGTAATAGTAGTAGTAATAGTAGTAGTAGAAGTAGTAGTAGTAGTAGTAATAGTAGTAGTAGTAGTAATAGAAGTAGTAACAGTACTTAACTTTAACTTTCAAAGTATAGAAGTAGTAGTTGTAGTAACAGTAGAAGTAGTAGTAGTAGTAGTAGTAACAGTAATAGTAGCAGTAGAAGAGGAGTAGTAGCAGAAGTTGTATTAGTAGTTATAGTAGTGGTAGTAGCAGTAGTAGTAGTAGTAGAAGTAGTAATAATAACAGTAGAAGTAGTAGTGGTAGAAGTAGTAGAAGAAGTAGTAGTATGGACAGTATGAGTAGAAGAAGTAGAAGTAGTAGTAGCAGTAGTAGTAACAGATGAAGTAGTAGTAGTAGAAGTAGTGGTAACAGTAGAAGTAGAAGAAGTAGAAGTAGTTGTAATACAGTAGAAGTAGTAGTAGTAGAAGTAGCAGTAGTAACTGCAGAAGTAGCAGTAGTGGTAGAAGTAGTAGAAGAAGAAGTATTAGTAACAGTAAAAGTTTTGTTTGTTTGTTTGTTTGTATTGGAGTTTAACGGCCCAGTCAACACTATTTAGGTCATTTTTGTGCCGGCAAGTTCACCTATCAACACTTTCCTGGACAGGTTTATACGTAAGCGGTTAACCAGTACAGTGCACATTCTTTCGCCAGAACAGTAGAAGTAGTAGTAGAAGTTGTAGTAATAGTAGTAGTAGAAGTAGTAGACTAGTAGTAATAGTAGCAGTAGGCGTAGTAGTAGAAGTAGTAACAGTACTTAACTTTAACTTTCAAAGAGTAGAAGTAGTATTAGTAGTGACAGTAGAAGTAGTAGTAGAAGCAGTAGTAGTAGTAACAGTAGGAGTAGTAGTAGTAGTAGAAGTAGTAGTAGTAGTTGTAGTTGCAGAAGTAGTAGTTGAAGTAGTAGAAGTATAGGAAGTAGCAGTAGTATAAGTAGCAGCAGTAATAGCAGTAGTAATAGTTGTGGTAGTAGTAGAAGTAGTAGTAGTGGTAACAGTAGAAGTAGCAGTAGTAGAAGTAGTAGTAGTAACAGTAGAAGTAGTAGTAGCAGTAGAAGTAGAAGTAGCAGTAGTAACTGTAGAAGTAGAAGTAGTGGTAGTAGTAGTAGTAGCAAAAGTAGTATTAGTAACAGTAGAAGTACAAGTAAAAATAGGAAAATTAATAATAGTAACCTTTAAAGTAGATGTAGTACTAGTAAATTAGTAGTTGTAAAAGTAGAAGTTGAAGAAGTAGTAGAGGTTATAGTAGTAGTAGAAGTAATAGTAGAAGAAGGAGTAGTAGTAGTGGTAGAAGTAGTAGTAGTGGTAGAAGTAGTAGTAGTCGTAGAAATAGATGTTATTGTTGAAGCAATAGCAGTACTAGTAATAGTAGTAGTAGAAGTAGAAGTAGAAGATGTAGTAGTAGTAGTAGTAGTAGTAGTAGTAGTAGTAGTAGTAGTTGTTGTAGTAGTAGAAGTAGTAGTAGTAGTAGTAAAAGTAGTAACAGAAGTAGTAGTAGTAGTAGTAGTAGTAGTAGAAGTAGTAATAGAAGTAGAAGTAGTAATAGTAACACTAGAAGCAGTAGTGGTGGTATAAATAGTAGTATGGACAATAGCAGTAGAAGAAGAAGTAGTGGTAGTAGTAGTAGTAGTAGTAACAGATGAAGAAGTAGTAGTAGAAGTAGCAGTAGTAAATGTAGAAGTAGCAGTAGTGGTAGTAGTAGTAGTAGAAGTAGTATTTTTAACAGTAGAAGAAGTAGTAAGAGTAGATTTAGCAGTAAGGGTAGTAGAAGAAGTAGTAGTAGTAGTAATAGTAGTAGTAATAGTAGTAGTAGAAGTAGTAGTAGTAGTAGTAATAGTAGTAGTAGTAGTAATAGAAGTAGTAACAGTACTTAACTTTAACTTTCAAAGTATAGAAGTAGTAGTTGTAGTAACAGTAGAAGTAGTAGTAGTAGTAGTAGTAACAGTAATAGTAGCAGTAGAAGAGGAGTAGTAGCAGAAGTTGTATTAGTAGTTATAGTAGTGGTAGTAGCAGTAGTAGTAGTAGTAGAAGTAGTAATAATAACAGTAGAAGTAGTAGTGGTAGAAGTAGTAGAAGAAGTAGTAGTATGGACAGTATGAGTAGAAGAAGTAGAAGTAGTAGTAGCAGTAGTAGTAACAGATGAAGTAGTAGTAGTAGAAGTAGTGGTAACAGTAGAAGTAGAAGAAGTAGAAGTAGTTGTAATACAGTAGAAGTAGTAGTAGTAGAAGTAGCAGTAGTAACTGCAGAAGTAGCAGTAGTGGTAGAAGTAGTAGAAGAAGAAGTATTAGTAACAGTAAAAGTTTTGTTTGTTTGTTTGTTTGTATTGGAGTTTAACGGCCCAGTCAACACTATTTAGGTCATTTTTGTGCCGGCAAGTTCACCTATCAACACTTTCCTGGACAGGTTTATACGTAAGCGGTTAACCAGTACAGTGCACATTCTTTCGCCAGAACAGTAGAAGTAGTAGTAGAAGTTGTAGTAATAGTAGTAGTAGAAGTAGTAGACTAGTAGTAATAGTAGCAGTAGGCGTAGTAGTAGAAGTAGTAACAGTACTTAACTTTAACTTTCAAAGAGTAGAAGTAGTATTAGTAGTGACAGTAGAAGTAGTAGTAGAAGCAGTAGTAGTAGTAACAGTAGGAGTAGTAGTAGTAGTAGAAGTAGTAGTAGTAGTTGTAGTTGCAGAAGTAGTAGTTGAAGTAGTAGAAGTATAGGAAGTAGCAGTAGTATAAGTAGCAGCAGTAATAGCAGTAGTAATAGTTGTGGTAGTAGTAGAAGTAGTAGTAGTGGTAACAGTAGAAGTAGCAGTAGTAGAAGTAGTAGTAGTAACAGTAGAAGTAGTAGTAGCAGTAGAAGTAGAAGTAGCAGTAGTAACTGTAGAAGTAGAAGTAGTGGTAGTAGTAGTAGTAGCAAAAGTAGTATTAGTAACAGTAGAAGTACAAGTAAAAATAGGAAAATTAATAATAGTAACCTTTAAAGTAGATGTAGTACTAGTAAATTAGTAGTTGTAAAAGTAGAAGTTGAAGAAGTAGTAGAGGTTATAGTAGTAGTAGAAGTAATAGTAGAAGAAGGAGTAGTAGTAGTGGTAGAAGTAGTAGTAGTGGTAGAAGTAGTAGTAGTCGTAGAAATAGATGTTATTGTTGAAGCAATAGCAGTACTAGTAATAGTAGTAGTAGAAGTAGAAGATGTAGTAGTAGTAGTAGTAGTAGTAGTAGTAGTAGTAGTAGTAGTAGTAGTTGTTGTA
>CAUZLF010000463.1:0-65000 GCA_963580285.1 Lucinisca nassula | reverse complement strand
ACCTTGTTTGTATATTTCAAAATGGATCGCCAGTCAAATTAAGATTCATTGCCTTTGGACAGTATTCAGATGTTGTATCTTAGAAATGCTAAGATACAAGTTTAATAATGTTGCCTTCCTACCACAGAACACCATATTGGTGTTCAATAGTCCGTTTATGGTTGACAAGAGGGTCCTTGTTTGTATATTTCAAAATGGATCGCTGTCATATTTGGAATCATCGCCTTTAGACAGTGTTCAGATGTAATATGTAGCCAAGCTACAAGTTCATTTATGTTGCCTTCCAACCATATAACACCACACTGGTGTTTAATGGTTCGTTTAGGATTGACAAACGGGCGATTGTTTGTATATTTCAAAATGGATCGCCAGTCAAATTTGGAATCATTGCCTTATGACAGTATTGAGATGTTCAATGCTAGCAAATACTCAGCCACAAGTTTAAGAATGTTGCCTTTCTACCGTAGAACACCATAATGTTGGCATGGTTTATTTTTGAGTTCTGCACATCAGCTCAATGAGGGGATATTCGACCAAATTTTAATGAAAATCCTTTGAGGGGTGAAGGAGATTAAGTGACACACAAAAAAAACTTGTGATCTTCAAATGTGACCTTGACCTTGAGTCAGCATGGTTCGTTTATGGCTTCTGCAAATCAGCTCAACGAGGAAGATACTTGCCCAAAGTTTCATGAAAATCCTTCGAGGGGTAAAGGAGATATGGAACGAACACAAATTCAGTTGTCCCCTTCGTGTGTGACCTTGACCTTGAGTCAGCACGGTTCATTTAAGGATTGTGCATGTCAGCCCATTGAGGGGGATAACTGACCACAGTTTAAAGAATATCCATTTCAAGGGTAAAGGAGATATAAAAGTTTCAAACTTGTGATCTTCAAGTGTGACCTTGATCTGGAGTTGGCATGATTCATTTATGGGCACTGTACATAAGCTCACTGAGGGGGATAATAGACCAAAGTTTAAAGAAAAACCTTTGAGGGGTAAAGGAGATATAGAGCGGACACAAAATTCAAAGTTTTAATCTCATGGCCTTGAAATTGAAATGTGACCTTGACCATGAGTCGGCATGGCTCATTTATGGGTTGTGCACATCAGCCCACTGAGGGGGATATTTGACCAAAGTTTTATAAAAATTGTGAGATTTAAGTATGACCTTAACCTTCAGTCAGCATGGTTCATTTATGGGTTCTGCAAATTAGCTCACTGAGGGGTATAATTGACCAAAGTTTATAGTGAATCCTAGCAGGGGTAAAGGAGATATGGAACGGACACAAAATTCAAAGTTTTAAGCACTTGACCTCCAAATGTGTCCTTGACCTTGAGTTGGCATGGTTCATTTATGGGTTTTGCACATCAGCTCACTGAAAGAAATATTTGACCAAAGTTTAATAAAAATCTATCAAAGGGTTCAGGAGATACGGAGCGGATATTGTTCTGATGGTCTAGCCTAGCAACCGCCTAGCTACAAGTCAAATAATATTGCCTTTTTGCAATGTAACACCATATTGGTGTTAGTTCGTAGATGGTTGACAAAAAGGCAATTCCTTTAATATTTGAGAAAGGGTCGACAGTGAAATTTGAAATTTTATAGCGCAAACATTTTCTTGCGTTCTATGATAAATAAGTTGAACAAATGTTCAGTAGTAATCCTTTTTATGCCCTGTCACTCAAAAAGTGGCGGAATATTTTGTTATATTCCTCCGACATTTTCGTGCCCATCTGCACGTCCGCTCCATAATTTTGATACCATTGGAGATATTTTCTTTGAACTTCCCAGATATGTAGAGCACCATGAGACAACCTGCAGAGCATATAAACCGGACCTCGGCTGTTCATAAGTTTGGCACAAGACCATTATATGACCTACTACATTTGTGTGAAATAATTCTGAAATTGGCTAAGTAGAAATTGTGGAAGGACAGACAGACGACAAACGTCACATAGTGATCACAATGGCTCATCTTGAGCACTTCATGCTCAGGTGAGCTAAAAACAAACAATAAACAATGGTTGATATCACTTTTTGGATGAAGGATCTATTTAAGTATATGAACAGCAACTTAACAAGCATTCCCTTACTCTGACATGTAGATATTCTGTTTCATTTTGAGGAGGGGGTTTCTGTTTAGGCCTTCCGGGTCTAAACATTGATCCTTTTTGTTTTGTCTTCAATGGGCAACCAGAAGGTGACTTATTGAACGGTAGCCTATTTAGGCATGTATTGATGCTATCTACGGCTCCTGTGTTTTCAAGGAATGATTCCAAAATAGTAAGAATTGGAGCCATGCCCTTGAGAAACAAATTAATACCGTGCTGTTTTTGTCCTCCTCAAAAGATCTACCTTTAAGTGCTGCTCCTTTTAGAAGAATCCATGAAGACTCTATAGGCAGACATATACTCCTGTGGCTCTAAATGCCTTTGTATTTAGTATTAAAACATTTAAAATCCCACATTTAATCAATCAAGAGTTCAGTCGGAATGAAGATTATGAGATAGTGAATGAAGCTGTCAATGTGAGTCTGATGTATATATCCATTACAGACACTGCACTGACACAATCACTCACCACCCCTTTGAAACATTCTCTCTTCTACAAAATGTATATAATTATGGTATTCTTTTGAATCCTCATTACACAAAACAATGCAAGCAACTGCATACAACATCAACATCTAAATCCAGTTGGAAAATGTTAGATTTGTTTGTTTGTATTGGAGTTTTACGGTCCAGTCAACACTATTTAGGTCATTTTTGAGCCGGTCAGTTTACCTCTCAACACTTTCCTGGGCAGGCTTATACGTAAGCGGTTAACCAGTACAGTGCACCTTCTTTCGCCAGAAACTGACAACTGCCCTTCTTGAATCAGTGGAAGGGAGAGAATGACCGTAGAAAAGATTTCATGATCAATCTCCACGAGAGAATGTTGCCGACCCCGGCGGGAGGTGAATCCGCGTCCTCCTGATAACCAGTCCGACTGAGCCAACGAGGCTGGCGGAAAATGCTAGACCTATAAAGCATTACAGATTACCTAAATACCTTTGATGCTTATGTGATGATTTCTTTGTCTTCTAAGTTCTAACCTATTCACAAGGTTTTAATGTCAAATCCATTGTGACCTTGACCTTGAAAATCAATAGGGTTCACTCTTTCTCCATGGGGTGCATTTGTGGACGGTTTGACTATCCAAAGATAATTGCTTTGTCTTCTATCCTGTTCACAAGGTTTTAAATATCAATTCGATTGTGACCTAGACCTTTGACCCATTGACCTTAAAAATCAATAGGATTCATTCTCTCTCCTAGGGAAACATTTGTGGAAGAAATTAGATTTTATACCTAGAGCTGTGATAATTGCTTAATCTTCTTTCCTGTTCACAAGGTTTTAAATTTAATGTCCATTGTGACCTGGAGACACTGACCCTTGACCTTGAAAATCAATAGGGGTCATCCTTTCTCAATGGGGAACATTTGTGGAAGATTTGATACTTATGTGATGATAGCTTTGTCTTCTGTCCTGTTCACAAGCTTTTTAATGTCAAGTCCATTGTGGCCTTGACCTTTGACCTTGAAAATAAAAAGGTTTCATTCTCACTTCATGGGAAACATTATTATTGCTATTATTATTATCATTATTGTTTTTATTATTTTTGGCAGGCTTGATGCTTCAATGTTTATTTTTTTGCCCTTTTTTCCTGTCCCCAAGGTTTTTAACATCAAGTCCATTGTGACCTTGACATTTGACCACGAAAATCGAAAGGGTCCATGGGAAACATCTGTGAATGGTTTGATGCTTCTATGATGATAGCTTTGTCTTCTATCCGGTTCACCACGTATGAAACAAGCTATTTTAAACACACTATTGGGTATAGTTCGAACAAATCGACATGAGACTGGTGAATTCTATTACCATAATTTTGCACCTGACTGAATGCATGTATTTATCTTCGCTGTCTCCCAAAGATCGCGATATTGTTATTCAATACATCGAGGTCTGTGAATGGGTCCCAATTCAAGAGATGCTGAAAATCCACGAGAAGTTTACGAAAACCGATGTATTTTGGGATAACATTGACTAAATCATTCCTTGCATAAAGGTCAGTGTCATGTCAAATTGTTTGAACTACATGTATATAAAGACTTGTACCTATAAAATAATCAATTATTAGAAAATCAGAAAAGACAAACATTTATGTACTGTTTTTTGTTTGTATTGGAGTTAGACGGCCCAGACAACACTATTTAAGGTCATTCTCGAGCCAGTCAGTTTACCTATCCACACTTTTCCTGGGCAGGCTTATATGTAAGCGGTTAACCCTTTACCACTCAGGGATTTTGTGAATTTCACTGATTTTCACAGTGTTGCACCTGACAGCAACTTCAACTAGCCATTGTTTCCTAATGGATGGTCTGTTTTACACCAAACTCGGTATGAATGTTCATTGGGCAGTAGCCTCTCAAATGCAACCTTTCATGACTTGATCATTGTTGTCATGGTAAAGAGGGGGCATCTCAAAGTTGGCAAAAAGTGTGTTTTCACATGAATTTTGGACCACATTTTAATCTCCACACAGCTGTCAAGGCAACAATTAAGGTGGTTGGCACTAACCATTTTCACTGTTTGCAGCATGTTTTATCAGCATCAATTTTCAGGCATGTTTGACCCCAGACACCCTCAGATATAAATGTTAGCGGCCGGTTGGGCCATAAACCCAAAATTTTTCGGGATGTGAGGGGGGCGTTGCCCCCCTTCAATCCCCCCAGGAATATTTTTAGTGGGGAGGCGCGCGAAAAAACAGGTCACTTTTTTGCCCAACAAATCCTAAAGCAAACTTAACTATCCAGGGGTAGAAATGCAGATTTTAGGTGCTTCTGTGGCTTAAAATGGGGGTGGGGGGGGGGTGCAGACACGTAAAAACACGTATCTGAGTGGTAAAGGGTTAACCAGTTCAGTGCACAGCCCTTCTTGAATCAGTGGAAGTGAGAGAATTACCATCTATGCTAATAAACCCTATTGGTTTCATTGGGCGACAGGGCTTGAGCTGTCATTTCATCTCAATGTCGGGTAAAAGTCCCACAAAATTAGAAGCAAGGTCTCCAAAATGACCTTTAAAGTGTTGACGGGGACGTTAAACCTCAAATCAAACAAACGCACATGTCGCCTTGGCATACCTTACACCTGTAAGTCGAAACACCCGGAAACGACATTTGGCATGATTCACGCTGAAGTGCGATCTGTCACTAAAACGCATATGTCAGTCGCTTAGACGCCAGTTTACGTATTTCATGCACAAGTGTAAGTGTTCCGTACTGTGTCGACGCGTTAACTTTGGTCACAAAGATGAATATATATGGTTTAGGGGTGGGGATCTGAACAGTTTCTGAGAAAAATGGCCTTTAGTGAAGTGGTTGGATGGGGCAAGGCCCTGGCTTGACCCATGAGACCTCCAGGTTGGTGTCAATGAATTTGTCTTATCATACAGAACAACAATATATATGGTTTACGGGTGGGGATCTGCAAGGTTTCCGAGATATTGGGTCTTGTATGAAATGAAGGGGTGGGGCACGAACCTGGCACATCCCAGGGGACCCCCAGGTTAGTGTCACTGAATGTGTCTTAACATAAGAAACAAGAATGTATATGGTTTAGGGGCGGGGATCTGAATGGTTTCTGAGATATATGGCCTTTTGTGAAGTGAAGGGGCGGGGAAAGGCCCCGGTGCACCCAGGAAGAGCCCCGAATTGGTGTCAATGAATGCGTCTCTTCATAAGGAATAACAATATATATAGTTTAGGGGTTGGGATCTGTAAGGTTTCCAAGATATTGGGCCTTTTAGGAAATGCAGGGGTTGGGGCATGACCCTTGGTGCATCCCTGGGGACCCCAGGTTGGTGTCACTAATTGCGTATTATCCTAAGGAACAAGAATGTAAATGATTTTGGGGTGGGGATTTGAATGGTTTCTGAGATAAATGGCCTTTTGTGAAGTGGAGGGGTGGGGCAAAGCCCCGGCACACCACGGGAGACCCCCAAGTTGTTGTCAATGAATGTATCTTTTTTTAGGGGTGGGGATGTGATAGCTCAGTGGATAGTGCACTTGCCTCTAAAGCTAGAGGTCCCGGGTTCGATCCCCGGCAGCGGCGATAAAATTTTGGTGTCTGAACACGCTTCATTGGCATCATTTTCAGGGATGAATGTCAATAAGTGCACCATCCTTCGGATCGGGACGTTAACTGGAGGCCCCCTGTGCAGGGAGAACCATCCTCTGTGAAAATTAAATATCCCTACCGTAATTAGACGATTACTGCGTAGGCTTTCATCCTGCAAACCTGGAGTGTATATAATGTACACCTGCGGTAATGGCCAAATGTGACCGACGCAGTATCAGTTGATAGATAGATACAAAGGGACCTGTAAGGTTTCCAAGAAATTTGGGTCTTTTATGGAATGGAGGGGTGGGACATGGCCCCGGCACATCCCCGGGGGACCCCCCAAGTTGGTGTCACTGAATGCGTCTTATCATAAGGAACAAGAATATATATATATGGTTTTGGGTCGGGGATCTGAATTGTCTGTTTCTCAGTTATATGGCCTTTTATGAAGTGAAGGGGTTGAGGCATGTCTCTGGCATGACCTGGGGGACCACATGTTGGCATAAAAGCATATGGCTGAGAGAGGTTTACTCAAGGAACATTTCTATTAAAGTTTTGTCAAAATATCTGCAATGACTTGGCAGCAAATACCATTTTTCAATTTTCCCCATTATAAGTCTATGGAAAATCTAAGTTGCCATAGCAAACAAACTAAAGAGCCAAATTACATAAAAAACACAAAACTTGTAAAGCCAAATATAGTGAATATTTCCCAAAAACTCTCAGCTTCATAGAGCATACGGTTTCTGAGGAGATGATTTTTTTTTCTATTTTTTACATATTGGTTTCAATGGCAACCAATAGAAATGAGCAGTAGGCCTAAAATCATATGGCAGATAGTAGATTGCCTAGGACACATTTCTATGAAAGTTTTGTCAAAATATCTGCAGAGGCTTGGCAGTAAATGCCATTTTTGCAATTTTCCGCATTAAAAGTCTATGGAAACTCTAAGCTGCCATAGTAACCAAATTAATGAGCCGATTTTCATTAAAAACACAAACTTTCAACCCCCCAGCCCATGGATGCTACAGCAGGGATACAGACTAACAGTTGCCCAAGATGCCTAAGTTTTGGCCTGGGCGCCTAAGTATCGAATAAAAATGCCTATTAACATACTGTAAAAAATTTGGATATAAGGCAATCTGGGCGCCTAAAGCAAAATGCTTAGTCTGTATCTCTGTACAGATGAAATTTGGGCTGAATCAGCCCAGTGGCTTCAGAGGAGGTGTTGTTTGAAAGTGTTGACGTCAGACGATGACTGACACGACCTATCCTATAAGTTCCCCTGAAGCCTTTGGCACTTGTGAGCAAAAAAAACACCTTTGCATTGTTCAAAAAGTGGTCTTAAAGACCACTATTGAACAGTCCTAAAAATGGACTTATTGAGAAATGGACTAATAGATTAGTGTGAAAGCTATTGTTGACATGACGGGTGAAAAACTGGGCTCCTATATGGCGCCATGCTAAAAAACAATATGTGGGTGCTCATTAGAACCGTCTCATTTGGACGGATCTCGCTCGTACCCTCAATCTACGTTTTTGGGGGAATATGTACATGTATGCAAAAGAAATTTTGTATAAACAACAGTAAAACTCCTATATTAAGACCACCTTTGGGCCTGTAAGACCACTTTTATACACTCCTAAAGGTTGTCACTGATTAGAGGACACGGGGTGTGAAAACACATAGATAGGATATCTGAAACCGTCTAAATTAGCTTTTTAAAAAGCAGAATCGGTTTTAATTTTAGGTGGTCTTAATAGCGACATTTTACTGTACTTTCTCTCAACCGACTCATGATTTGTTCTATGAAAACTACAAATTATGACTGTAGCACCCTGATCAGTCAGTTCAGTGGTGATGCGACCTATGGGGATTTTATCTAACCCAGGGAGGGAGTTTAGAGGGCTTTTCTCCAATTATTAACTGTCACCCAAGGGGTTCACCTTTAAGACCTTGAGTAAGGATTTTATCTGCGTGTACCAAAGAAGATGAAGTGATTTTGTCTTGATTCCATTTCTGTTGAGGAGCTAAAGGACGGCAAAAACGAGATTATTTTTATCTTCTGTCTCAACTCTGGACATATTAAACAACTCAATTTGTAAACACAATATATCACACCTCCAGAGCATATGACACCTCACATTTATAACCCATAATTACTGGACAGGAAATTGCCCAGTTTATGACACCTGTTTAACAATACCTTAAGGGATTAAATTTAACACCTCTGATCTAAGTGACCTTATCTAAGTCATTTCCTGCATTTAATTCATTAAAGAGCTTATTGCAATTTAAAAAATAAAATACATCATTAACCCCTTTTTGTACCAAATGGAAACTTCCTCCTTATATATAGCAGGAGTCCATTTCAAAATTTAGGGGTGTCAGATTGTGCTTTCTTCTGAATTTATTTAGAAAATGACTGAACTTATAGCAAACAGTGGAGGCCCTGATCAGATGACGCCTGCTGCAGCATCTGATCTGGGCCTGCACTGTTTGCCAGTTACCCTTTTGGGGTTTCCGGTACCAAATGGGTTAGAGACTATCAAACTGATAAGCAAATTAATTATATAAATAGAATATTGAGAATACCTCCAAACCTCAACAATATACTATAAAC
This sequence comes from Lucinisca nassula, assembly GCA_963580285.1. Taxonomy (NCBI): domain Eukaryota; kingdom Metazoa; phylum Mollusca; class Bivalvia; order Lucinida; family Lucinidae; genus Lucinisca; species Lucinisca nassula. The sequence continues at coordinate 56,212 of CAUZLF010000463.1, read as the reverse complement.
TAAAACACATGATGATCAGCATTTAACTACCAATTGCAATCATTTGATACCAAAATGGTTTAAAGGAGTTTCAGTTATGCACAACCAATTTCACATACTTGCATATACTCAGGTGCTCATAAAATGCATTGTAAATTTCACAGCCTAAAAATGAATATTTGAAGATGACAATAAGTGTTATATTTCTTATTTCTGCTCAAAAACATAGAAAGTAGGTATCGATGAGCAGTTCTAACGAGTACTCACAATTAATACTTTAGAGGAAAAATAAGCTTCAGACCTTAACACCATTACTGATTTGCTTGTAACTGATTAATTAGTAAGTACAACATACTACCCAAAGTTGTGCCTAAAGTTGCTTGATGAGTGACAAACAGTGCAGACCCTGATGAGACTATAAGAATCTTATATGGGTGTGAGGGGTGGACTGAACAATCCGTCCCGAGGGACACTGTCCGGCATCACGAGGCTTGCCGAGTGATGCCGGACAGTGATCCCGAGGGACGGATTTTTCTATCCACCCCTCACACCCATATTGGATTCTTTTTCTTGCATACCTTCCATTTCTATTACGAATTTTTAATGCTGCTGTCACTTCGGTTACCGACGTCCGCCATTTTGTGATGACACAACAGGAGTGTTAAGTGACGTCACGCATGACGACGCCGCGCGTGAGGTTGTAATCAACCAGTGCATTTATCAAACTCGCGATTATATTCAATTTGGGGTCGGAACACCAGGGTCAGAATCCAATTTATACAATAGCCTCCTGTGAGGTACCTTGTCAAAGGCCTTAGCGAAGTCCATGATAATCAAGTCAGTCTGTTTGTGGCCACGGTTTGTGGCCCCATCCAGATTGCTCACAATGTCATGGTAAAACTGAACTAATTGAGTTTCGCAAGACCTTTGACTTCGGAAACCATGTTGACAGTCAGCAAGAATGCTCTCTAAGGCTAGGTGCTTGTTGATGTTACTAACTATTATATGCTCCAGGGTTTTGCAACAGATGCATGTTAGCGACACTGGTCTATAATTTGCTGCATCGTATTTTTCTCCTTTTTTATAGACCGGGGTAACATTAGCTTGTCGCCAGTCATCTGGTACAGTGCCCTGGGCGAGTGATTCATTGAAGATAAAGGCCAGCACAGGTGAAATTTCAGCACCACATTCTTTAAGCACCCTGGCATTCAGGTCATCCGGCCCAGATGCCTTATGTATTTTGAGCTTACCTAACAGTTTGGCGACCCCGTTTGGGTCAACTGTTATGTCCCCCATTGAGGGGAACTGACTATTACCTTTAGTTGGTAGCTCACCATCAGTTTCACGCGTAAATGCAGATTGAAACTGTTTGTTACATATGTTGGCCTTATCGCGCGAATCTGTTTTGAGAATACCGTTATCTCTTAACGAAGTGATCCCAAAGGCTTCCTTTTTCAGGGACTTTACAAATGACCAAAACTTTTTTACTTTACCATTCTTCTGGGGACTGTCGGGATCTGTATTATCATCCTCAAAGGTAAAGATGCTGGAAACATGCTTCCAATATGCATCTCTTATTACCTTTTGTACATGTGCTCTGAACCTTTTGTAATGGCTCTTAACGTCAGGGCTACTAGACTTACGAGCACGAAAGTACATTCGATTGCGTCTTCTAATTAGATGCTTGATCGTGTTGTCGATCCAAGGCGCACTAAACTTTGTTTTGGTCATTTTCGTTGGAATAAACCTTTCCATAGCCGCAGTTAATTCGGTCTTAAAATTGACCCACATGTCGTTAACTGACATGTGCGAAAGGTCAGAGGAAAGGAACGAATCTCTAAATCCCGCCATATGGTCTCGCAGACCATCCATATCCGCACGTTTATATAGATATATTTTACGCGGGGCTTGTCTGATTCGTTTTGCTTTTATGTCGTATTCAATAAGGACTATGTCGTGATCGGCTTTGCCGATCGGGGGCATCCCCTTAACTCGATTAACTGGGGATGGTGAATTTGTAAATAATAGATCGAGGGTCTTCTCTTGACGGGTGGGTATATTAATTACTTGGGCTAGGCAGTGTTCTTTGATTATATCTAAAAGCTGTTGCTGTGTCTGCCTTTTAGATACCCCATGGGGCACCTGCATGTTGCACCATTCAATGTCACCACAATTGAAGTCTCCGCCAACCAAAATATGGGCATTTGCATTTGACATTATCCTAGACAAAGATGAATTAAAAGCCTCAAGATATTCTGGGTCAATCTGATCTGGGGGGCGATAAAAGGAACCAAGGTACAGAGTCCTACATCCAATAATGTTCAATTTACACCAAACTAATTCACATTTGGTGTCCAACTCCGGAGTTTCTGTACAGAGTAGGTCTCGCTTGAAAGCCACAAAGACACCTCCATGTGCATCCCCAACTCTGTCTTTCCGGATAGCCTCAAAAGATTCTGGAAAAATTTCTGAGTTTTTAATTTCTGGGGTTAGCCAGGACTCATTGCCCAAAATGATGTCCGGCTTAGCTGAGTCGATAATAGTATGAAGTTCAGCCCTTTTGTTCTTTATTGACTGACAATTCATAATCAATATTCTGAGGGGGTGGTTAAGGACCGCCTTTTTGGTCTTCATTTTAGCTTCTTTTGACTGCTGCACAATGGGCGAAGAAGCTGCCGTGGGCGGGCCAATATTGTCTGGTATCGGACTGTCAGGCTCGGACAGGGTAGATAACGGTTCAAATTGGTTATGGGTGTCAATAGAAGATAAAGTGTCAAACAGAGATGTGGAAAAGTTTGGCATTCCACATTTCATGCATTCCCATGCTACGTTCATATTCGATGATCTGTTATATAGACTATACATAGTTGATGACATGCCTTGACAGTCTATGTGATACCAGATATTGCAAGTGTCACAACAAATTCCTCGGTCTTCCCAACCAACACTTCTTTGACAAAGTCCACAGGGAAAATGTGAGCTGTCATTTAGGGAAATTGGACCAGGATTTGATTCCACGTCCCAAGCATTACCTATTATAACTGTAAATATATACAGGTAAAAAAGTTTGTTTGAACCAGGAAATCCCTTCATCCTTACCGATTTCTTTAAGATAGATACCGTGCAAATGTGGGGCAAATGATGTGCAAAGTTATACTCGTTTGCTGTTGTACCACATGTATCCATATACACTGGGAAAAAGTCAACGGGGATTTCCTGTTGATCCTGTCCGCTATAGATGGAGAAGGATGCTAGACGTGTTGCCAACAGCAGGCAACAAACTCCAAATAGGAGGTCAAACACAAAATGACTCATATTTCATAGGTTGTATGGTGACTTTATGGTAGTTGAAGGGCAATTTATACTAAGTGGTGTCTAGGAAAATTTTCTCTGCTGGGCAATATCTGCAAAAATCACACAAAAACTTAATGAAATTTAATGTTTACCTTTGTGGTTCAATCCGCCGCGAAACCGGAACCAGTTACGTTTCGGTGCAAAACTAAAAAATACCTATGCCAAATTATCCGGGATTCGTTTGAAGTGCAAATCAACAAAAACAAAACAAAATGCTGAAATAAAACAAGTTACTGGAGAAGTTAACAAAGTTATGAGTAAAAAGTTAAAGAACTCATCCAGGGTATTCCTTAAAACTCCAAAATAATCCAAAAAGTTTCCCGGAAAAACAGGAACAGCACGTACAACCGCGCGCATGCGCACCCATCTCATCTGTGTCTACACTGTTTGCTCAAATACATATGGTAAATCAAAAGACATGGAAGGAGAACAAGTCATACTAAATAACACCTTACATTTTTTCCCACTATTTTTGTTCAAAACATAGATTCGTGGGTGCTTGTCACAAGAGTCACAAAGACAATGGTAAAAATCCTAAAAAATTTAGACACCTGGTCGGCTCCCGCCCATCAGGATTTTGATGGGCTGCATGATTTTTCCACACAGAGCTGAAACGGACCACACACTAGTTCTGGTAAACCACTTAGAGGATCTAGGCCTGCCCAGGCAAAGCGTTGTGAGTTGGACTGTCCATGCTTATAAACCCTATTGGTTGCACTGGGTGACAGGGCTTGAGATGTCATTCATCTCAATGTCGTGTAAAAGTCCCACAAAACTGGAAGCAACATCTCAAAAATGACCCATACAGTGCTGCTGGGGATGCTAAACCGGGAAGACTGGTTGGAATTCTCGGCCAGTACCAGTAATTCTCCTGAAAGCTTAGCAAATTCATTTCACACTCGAGCAAGAAGCGAAACTGTGCAGATGGAATGGCAAACAGTGCAGACCCCTTATCATGTCTACTCTTCCAGGAGTTGTCTGATCTGGGACTGTAATGTTTGCTCAGCCCCAACAACCCGGGGATGTTAAGCCTTTAAGCAACCAACTATTCATTTTTAAAAGGAAAAAGCATGCAAGATGGAAAATCCTCCCAATCATATTAAAAAATGTTGTGAGCATCTATCTATCTATCTTCTGATACTGCGTCGGTCACACTAAACCCCACCATTCTTAGAGAAAACTGGTGTTGGTGAGATTCATCATGTTCCTATTTACTTCTACAAGACAAACATTGTGGATACTCATTAGAACCGCCTCATAAAAGTGGTCAAAATGAGCACCCACAACCGAACTTTCGAGTACAATATACACATGTGATACGTCCCTCATCAGAAGAGACTCACTCACTTGGACAATAATTTTGGTCTAATTGTACTAAATAATTTTGGGTATCCATGAGTTATCTCTACATATTCTTTGTACTTGATATACCGGTCACAAATTATAATTTTGGCCCACACGGCATGCATAACCAGGTTTGCATTTTTTTTTTTCTTCCAGCGGTAACAACCTAATTTAAATGTGTGATGTGTTTATTTAGGGCATGTAGCTAATAGTGATTAGACAAGTGAAAACATAATATGGTATAAAATATCTCTAAAATAAATGTCACAACAACATATTATATGCAGGGATATGCAGGAAATATGGAAATATGCATACACAAAAAACAACAATCAAAAACTTTCAGATTAATGTTGTTTCGTAATAGAATTCGGAATTCTAGGCAAAAAAAACAACAAAACCTTGTGAAGATCAGAATGCTGGTCCATGGTAAATATATTTTCCAAGGGTTCCTTGTACGGAATCGAGACAGTTCCCCCCCGACACATTTGAAGACAGTTCCCCGACACTATTGTTCAAAGTCAAATGACATGTGACTGATAATGATGATTATCATAATTGATAGTTATTATGTGTTCATCAATATTTTGAAGACAATTCACCGACAGACGTTTAGAAATATTAAATTATGGGTTCATCGACATTTTTGTAGACAGTTCCTCGACAGACTTTTACATGTATAAAATAAAAGCTTATACTTCCAACGAGAAAATTTCAGACAACTCATTAATGTAGTTGCCATAACAGGAAACGTCCAAATTATAACTAATATATCTTAAGACAATTCCCCGACACAGAAAGACATTGCGTCTCCAAATCACAGGTATACTATTCACAATGATCACTTCAGAATCAGAATTGTTACTTAGCCTTTATTATCCCCAATTATCCCTAATCGCCAATTAGGTCATTAAGGCTATGAACAATAGTGTCGGGGAACTCTCATCAAAAGTGTCTGGGAACTAATTGCCAATTATAATTATCAGTCACAGGTCATTTAACTATGAACAATAGTGTCGGGGAACTGTCTTCAAATGTGTCGAGAACTGTCTCCAAAAACCGTGCCGGGGAACTGTCTTGTCGGGGAACTGTCTTGTTCCCCCTTGTACTTGTAGGAAGGCTGCTGCAGAAATGTTGTGAAATATGTAGGGCATAACAAGTGATGCTTTAAATCTATGATTATATAACAATTAATTCAAAATAATATTATAACAATGAATTTAAATAATAATTCCACTGACATTTGATAGTTAGAAAAGTACAGCACCTTGTGCTTAAAACTTGCCCTTTGCAATCGGTCTGAAACTCTTCCGGTAAACTGCCTGTTAATAAGAAGTTAATCACTTGCCCCACATAGGCTTATGTCACTGCAGAGTTAGTTTCTTTACACCAATGATTAAAGCTCACTCCCAATTATCCATGTTGACACTTGGTTGTCTGCTTTCAACTGTTCAAAGTGTCACTTCTCCAGCTGACCGGAAGCTCAGTCACAGGAAGTGACGATCGATTTTTAAAATTGAGCGAAACAATTCGGAATCACCGGAAATTGTAAAATGGATAGTGATTCCGAAATGAGTAACGACACCACTATCAATGTTGTCAAAATCTCTAGTGTACATATTTTTCTTCAACAACTACGGCGATTTCTCTCCAAAACGCTATGACAGCTATCGCTTAGGAGCGATGAGGTATCTCTGTAGTTAAGCAATGGTGCATGTTGCATTTTTACCTTGTCAAACTAAAACTGAGCTGAATGTGCGGGGTAATACTTGTCAAACGTGTTATTGCGGCAATATCCCGTTATCTTCCCCGCGGGGAAGATTCTTTCTGGTAATTTAAGAAATGTTGAAAACTACGTTTTTCAAGGAATATTTGTTTGATCTGAGTCTTGTGGACGCTTGCAACAAACTAAATATAGCCGCCGACAGGCGTCGCATCGAATGTTTCCCGGTTTTTGAAGCTATTATAACAAACTTGACTGAAAACGGAAAATCAAATATTAATAAGCAGGGCCGTGTGAAAATTTCAGCAAATGGGGCTCAGAAGGGTCTTAAAATAACCCGTCTATTGATTTGAACTGTTGGAAAGAATCTTCCCCGGGGAAGATTCTTCTATGGAGCTTTCCATTCAAACTGTACAGAAGAATCTTCCCCGGGGAAGATAACGGGATTATATATATAGCGACGACACCACCTCAGAAGAAACTATGACCAATGCATCATTCCACTCAAGGGAAGTTTTCCCGGGAAGAGGGTTTTCTTGGGGGGATATGTATTCAGCAAATGGGGCTCGGAAATCTTTGGGGGAAGTGTCTTAAAATGGCTCGTTTATTGATTTGCACTGCGAGAAAGAATCTTCCCCGGGGAAGATTCTTCTATGGAGCTTTCCATTCAAACTCTACGTAAGAATCTTCCCCGGGGAAGATAACGGGATTATATATATAGCGACGACACCACCTCAGAAGAAACTATGACCAATGCATCATTCCACTCAAGGGAAGTTTTCCCGGGAAGAGGGTTTTCTTGGGGGGATATGTATTCAGCAAATGGGGCTCGGAAATCTTTGGGGGAAGTGTCTTAAAATAGCTCGTTTATTGATTTGCACTGCGAGAAAGAATCTTCCCCGGGGAAGATTCTTCTATGGAGCTTTCCATTCAAACTCTACGTAAGAATCTTCCCCGGGGAAGATAACGGGATTATATATATAGCGACGACACCACCTCAGAAGAAACTATGACCAATGCATCATTCCACTCAAGGGAAGTTTTCCCGGGAAAAGGGTTTTCTTGGGGGGATATGTATTCAGCAAATGGGGCTCGGAAATCTTTGGGGGAAGTGTCTTAAAATAGCTCGTTTATTGATTTGCACTGCGAGAAAGAATCTTCCCCGGGGAAGATTCTTCTATGGAGCTTTCCATTCAAACTCTACGTAAGAATCTTCCCCGGGGAAGATAACGGGATTATATATATAGCGACGACACCACCTCAGAAGAAACTATGACCAATGCATCATTCCACTCAAGGGAAGTTTTCCCGGGAAGAGGGTTTTCTTGGGGGGATATGCATTCAGCAAATGGGGCTCGGAAATCTTTGGGGGAAGTGTCTTAAAATGGCTCGTTTATTGATTTGAACTGCGAGAAAGAATCTTCCCCGGGGAAGATTCTTCTATGGAGCTTTCCATTCAAACTCTACGTAAGAATCTTCCCCGGGGAAGATAACGGGATTATATATATAGCGACGACACCACCTCAGAAGAAACTATGACCAATGCATCATTCCACTCAAGGGAAGTTTTCCCGGGAAGAGGGTTTTCTTGGGGGGATATGCATTCAGCAAATGGGGCTCGGAAATCTTTTGGGGGAAGTGTCTTAAAATGGCTCGTTTGATGATTTGCACTGCGAGAAAGAATCTTCCCCGGGGAAGATTCTTCTAGGGAGCTTTCCATTAAAACTGTACAGAAGAATCTTCCCCGGGGAAGATAACGGGATTATATAGCGACGAAATTACCGACATACGTACGAATTGCAATAGCTGTTGAGTTTAATTTGGTTATCATATTCATTTTTAGAAACAGGGTATTTGATGAGTTTTGCAAAGGAAATAGTATCATGAAGGGCATCTACTTTCGACTGCTCTGTCTCTATATATACTCCCGTTATCTTCCCCGGGGAAGATAACGGGAGTATATATAAAGCGGTGAAACTATGTTGCTACTCAGTACTCAATAATAATAGAGAATGACATTGTGTCACTTGCAATAGTTCACAAACAGAATAAATGTAAATAATTGCCTAGTTTCTTGTTTCATCATTCTGCTTTTTATAACGTACAGACATAGTCATACATTTTCAAGACCCTATTGGTACCCCATTTATAAATATATTGCATCGGTTCGTTGCTTTAGAAAAGTTGTTAAAGAACTTTTCATACCGTGTATACTCGGCTATCGTTCGCGAACTTTTTTTTAGGAAATAGACATACTTGGAAGAAAGATCATTCTGCTGTGAAGTTTTTGTTTCTTCTATGCATTTATGGTCAATTACAAACTAAATTTATATGTTTATAATGTACTTTAACTAATTAGTTTTGAAACAGCCCTAAATTGCAATTGAAATTTAGTAATAATTGGCAGTTCGGATGATATATTATATCCATCTCCCTTGATAGTAAGTAAAAAGTTACATATTGTTAAATTTCACCTTCATTGATAGGCGTGTCTGTCTGCAATTTTACCAAATATGGTTAACAAAGGTACGTGACGTGGAATGGTTTGCTTTTTTCTGAAAAACGAAGTTCAAATAGGCAAAAATTTCAGCTTTGCAGGGACATTCAGGATATCTACATAATACTCACCCCCTTGAACCCCACGTTTATACAGCAAACCTATGGTTTAAAGGAGTAAACCTTAATTTTCGTATTTCCGCTCAAAATATAGATTGTGGGTACACGTTAGAACCGCCTCAATCCTTATTTTTCTTATTTCTGCTCTAAAATACTCGTAAGAACCGCCTCATCTACTGTCTAAAATACAGAGTGTGGGCTTTGTTCATGGCAATGGTTTTATCACCCTCTAAACGTATTCGCCGCTATTAAACCTGTTCCTGAGCCGGCTATTATAACTGGTTGACCAGTTCAGTGTACATCTTACAACCGGCGTTAGAGAATCGGAGGATGGGAGACCTTCTCTTGTATGAGAATGCGATTTATTCCGTAAATATCCATATCAATACCATAAAAATTATTCCTTAAATATAGCATTTATTAAGTATTTAAGAAGGAATAAATCGCAGCGGTTGTACATTTTGTGTGTCACTGAAATGTAATACAGAATAAAATACAATTTATTCTCTAAGACACCAATTTATTTAAGTATTTACGGAATAAATCGCATTATTACACGAGAAACGCGTATACATATTTGGCGTCTGTCATTCATACACAAGGAATGAAATTTGCAATACACAATGACATACGATTTATTCCGTAAGAAATCCATTTATCGAAGTATGCTATTTACGGAATAAATCGCGCCATTACAGAACAAACTCTGTGTGTCATTCATACTCAAGAAATGAAATGCAATACAGAATTACATGCGATTTATTCCGTAAGACATCCATTTATGTAAGTATTTACGGAATAAATCGCATCATTACACACGAAACACGTGTACAATTTTTTTTTGTCTCATTCATACACAAGTAATGAAATGGGCTAAATATATACAGAATGACGTGAGATTTATTCCGTAAGATATCCATTTATTTAAGTATGCTATTTACGAATAAATCATATTATTGCACAAGAAACTCTGTATGTCATCCATACACATGAAATGAAATGTGCAATACAGAATGACATGCGATTTATTCCGTAAGACACCCATTTATCTAAGTATGCTTTAACGGAATAAATCGCATCATTACAGAAGAAACTCTGTATATCATTCATACACAAGAACTGAAATGTGCAATACAGAATGACATGCGGTTTATTCCGTAAGACATCCATTTATTTAAGTAGGCCATTTACGGAATAAATGGCATCATTACAGAGGAAACGCTGTATGTCATTCATACACAAGAAATGAAATGTGCAATACAGAATGACATGCCATTTATTCCGTAAGGCATCCATTTATTTAAAGTATGCTTTTTTACGGAATAAATCGCATCATGACACAAGAGAGTTTGTGTGTCATTCATACACAAGAAATGAAATGCAATACAGAATGGCATGCGATTTATTCCGTAAGACATCCATTTATTTAAGAATTTACGGAATAATTCGCAGACTTTTTGAGTGAATGCACTCTGTTGGCTCAAGGGTTGCAACTCTTTAAGAATTGACAGAGATCACTTAGAGTTACGCTTTACAACATCACAGATCTATTTTTAGAACCAAGCGTCTAATGACCCAGATCAACTAAAGGCAAGGAGAAACACTATTCTGGATGTCGTTCTGGCCTAATATTTAAAGTCTAGAAAGAATCTTCCCCGCGGGGAAGATAACGGGATATTGCATTTTGTAATGAACACTGTCACTGGACTGGTGAGCAGATGAAGGTATACTGTCAAGCCAATTCACAACCAGGGATCAACTCAGCGTGATAGCTCAGTGGTTAGTGCACTTGCTTCTGATGCTAGAGGTCCCAGGTTTGATCCTCGGCAGCAGCGATAAAATTTCGGTGTCAGAACACGCTCCATTGTCATCATTTGCAGGAATGAATGTCATAAAGTGCACCGTCCTTCGGATCGGGACATTAACTGGAGGCCCCCTGTGCAGGAAGAACCATCCCTTGTGCAGGTTAAAGATACTGTAATTACATGATTACTGTGTAGGCTTTCATCCTGCAAACCTGGAGTGTATGTAATGTACAGCTGCAGTAATGGCCAAATATGACAGACGTAGTATCAGTAGAAAGAAAGAAAGAAACTGAAAGGACTATTCGAGTGACTTCATCCCTCTTAATCAGAGAACTTGACTGACTCTAGCCTAGAATAGAGAAGTCGCCCTGAAAAAATGGATCGCGATACCAGACGGGCACTACGATACAGTATCCCGATACTTGCTTAGTACAGAGTTGCTATGTTAGGTAAATTTGGACTTTTGTTGTAGGGTAGAAAACAGAGTTTTCTGTTCAATAACAACATATTGGTTTATTGAGTATGTCCTTATATTTATATATATGCAATAAAATAAACACTTGACAAAAACAAAATGTTTCCATACAAGTGATTTAAACGCCGATCCGGCACATTCAATGTCTGGTCCAGCATCCATTGTTTATATGCATGGCACAAGAACATGGTACGTTTACTAACCGGAATGGACCCAATAACCGGAACGGACCTGGAATAACCGGAACGGACCTTTATTTTAGTCATAAGTTAGAGAATTATATGTCTTTGGTCATATGTATTCTGCTATTAAGTGTAGGTTGAGTTTTAGAAGTATGCTAGCCGCTTTTGGAAAATACTGGAATAGTCTTGGCCTAGTCCGGTGATCCTGGCCAGATAAAAATTGAGTAATCTTACATGCCTACAATCTAAATGACTTCACTACCAGAATCCCGGAGAGTGTATGCAAGAAAAAGATTCTTTCATTGTTTGGGAAATAGACAGAAAAAATATGTCCCGCAGTACCACTGTCCAGCATCACCGAAGATGTTGGACTGCAACGCTATTGACGGAATTCTCTTTAAAATATCTGTGTGATATAATGATACCTCTTATTGGCCCATAACTAACATTTTTTTTCAGGCAAATAATTGATTTCTTTTTCTACGTTTTTTTTTGCACCAAACAGATAGTGGCTGCTCGTTAGAACTGTCTCAACAGATGCGGTTCTAACAAGTATCCACAATCTATGTTTTTGTGCCAAAATTCAGACATTAATATATACCATTGTAAACCCTACTTTTCTCTATATCAAGTGGAATTTACAGTGTTCACATATTCAAGTATTTCTTGGATCCAAGGTACTCGTATCATGGGTTTTTGCATGGAAGGCAAATGACCAAAAACGAAATATATAGTAATCTATGTTTATAATTGGTTTGCACAGTTGTCACAATTGAACATTGCCACTTTTACTGATATAATTTAATGGTTTTACTAAAAAAATACAAACATATTTACATTTATTTTAAAAAGACTCTGTGTTGTTTTGGTAACGCTACTCGTCTCATAAATCAAACAGATTCTAGATGCTCGTTAGAACCGCCCCCACATTGGCGATTCTTACGAGTGCCCACAACCTATTTTTTTTTTTCAAGACGAACATAGACTCAAATCAACTTCAGCACCAATCCACTGTGACAAGACATTCTGCTTAAATTTCTTGGCAGCTTAAAGATCGTACCCTATAGAAGGTACATGCGATCAGCGAAGACTCTGATCATCCTGTGCGAATGCGCAGGCTGATCAGAGTCTCCGCTGGTCGTTCAAGCTCTCTTGTAGGTTTTGTCATATGCTGGCTCATTTAATTCAAAGAGGTCAGTGCATGGGTCGCGATGCACGAGCTGCCGAAAAGTCACGGAAAGTTTTCGCAACCCGACATATTAGACCGTAGCATTGACTAATGTATTCTTTGCATAAAGGTCAGTATCAGGTCAATTTGTTCGCACTATACCTCATATATTCAGTATATTCATTGGATAATTGGATAAAATAATGATTTTCAAGGCCCGTTCCGGTTATTCCAGGTCCGTTCCGGTTATTGGGTCCATTCCGGTTAGTAAACGTACCGATTTAAACGCCGATCCGGCACATTCAATGTCTGGTCCAGCATCCATTGTTTATATGCATGTATATGTTAGTTGCGATGGCTTCTATCAACAATAAAACGGTAATTATGATGACTTTGCAGCTCCATCTAATCGCATAAACCCATCCAAGACACACACCATCAACCACACAAACATGTTTAGGAAGCAAAAGTTTTGAATAAATCTGAATGGCATAACTCAAAATACCAGCAAAACATATGAAGCACATGGGTCCATACTCGAGTCACTTGACCAGACACCTGTTGGTTTCAGTAGTTACTGTATACTGTATCCCGGTGGATACATCAACTGTTTTTATTGGATATAAGCACGCCTTTTGGATACAGATTTTTTATGGGCATAAGCACCTCCGAAAAATATGCGTCTCTTGCTTTTGTTGATATAACGCAAAAGTATCAATACACGGAATTAGTATTGCGAAACAGTATGGCCAGCAAAAATATCATGATATATTGATGCATCAATGATATCGTCCCAGCTCTAGTCTTTCTGATCTGGACGTTAACTTGAGGCCCCTGTGCAGGTTAAGGATCCCTACCAGAATTACATGATTACTGTTTTGGCTTTCATCCTACAAACCTGGGCTGTAATGTTCACCTGCAAGTAATGGGCAATGTGACCGATCAAAGTATCAGTAGAAAGAAAGAAAGGAAATGTATCTGTTTTGAAAAGCTGATAACTAAAACAGAAATTGATAGTCCACAAATTAATCCAACTGAATGTGTTATTTGCTTGTGTCAGAAACAGCCAACATGGAGATTATCAGCAGGCTTGGGGCCAATTACATTTGAAAGTAAAAAATGATTAAATTACAATCAATTTGCTCTAAAGTTTTAATTGATTAAATTAAAATCACTCCATCACATGAATGTAATTATGTCTCCCCCGAAAATTTTTTTTCGGACAGACATATTGTTTTTCCCCCGGGCGTCTGTCCGTCTGTCACACATTCGTGTCCGCTCTATAACTTGAAAACCGTTAGAGCTATCTTCACGAAACTTCAGATAAATATTAATCAGCATTAGACGACGTGCAGTGCGCAAGAACTATAACTCTCGCATTTATACTTTTTGAATTATCTCCCTTGGAAGTTTGTCCATATGTATATATGTATGGGCAAATAGTGTCCGGTCAATAACTTTCTTATTTTCCGATGGATTTTAAAATTACTTGGCAGAAATATTAACAACCATAAGACGATGTGTGATGGGCATGAGGCAGGTCGGTACCTCAAAGGTCAAGGTCATACTTAGAGGTCAAAGGTCAAAAAAGGGGCCTTTTTTTTGTATTTGGTCAATAACTTTCTTATTTTGAGATGGATTTTAAAATTACTTGGCTTAATCATTAACAACCATGAGACGATGTGTGGTGCGCATGACGCAGGTCGGTACCTCAAAGGTCAAGGTCATACTTAGAGGTCAAAGGTAAAAAAAGGGGCCTTTTTTTCGTATTTGATCAATAACTTTCTTATTTTGAGATGGATTTTAAAATTACTTGGCATAATTATTAACAACCATGAGACGATGTGTGGTGCACATGAGGCAGGTCAGTACCTCAAAGGTCAAGGTCATACTTAGAGGTAAAAGGTCAAAAAAGGGGGCTTTTTTCGTATTTGGTCAATAAAGTTCTTATTTTGAGATTGATTTTGATATCACTTGGCCGAAAGGTTAACCAATATAAGACGATGTGTTGCGTGCATGACCCAGGTTGGTACCTCAAAGGTCATACTTAGAGGTCAAAGGTAAAAAAAGGGTCCTTTTTTTCGGGTTTTGTCAATAACTTTATTATTTTTAGTTAGAATTTGAAGTTACTTGGCAAACATGTTAACTATCATTTGTTTGATTTGAGGTTTAACGTCCCCGTCAACACTGTAAAGGTCATTTTGGAGACGTTGCTTCCAATTTTGTGGGACTTTTACCCGACATTGAGATGAAACGACATCTCAAGCCCTGTCGCCCAATGAAACCAATAGGGTTTATTAGCATAGACGGTCCGCCTCGCACCGCGGTTCCTGGACAGGCTTAGATCCTCTAAGCGGTTTACCAGTACTAGTGTGCGGGCCGGATTCAGCTCTGCGTGGAAGCATCATGCAGCCCATATATTTCTTCAAGCCCCTATGGGCGGGGGCTTATGTTAACTATCATGAGACGATGTGTTGCATGCATGATTCAGTTTGGTACCTAAAATGTCAAGGTCATACATAGAGGTCAAAGGTAAAAAAGGGGCCTTTTTTGTGTTTGGTTAATAACTTTCTTATTTTTAGATGGATTTTGAAATTTGCTAGGCAGAAATGATAACCACCATAAGATGATGTGTTGCATGCATGACCCAGTTTGGTACCTGAAAGGTCAAGGTCATACATAGAGGTTAAAGGTAAAAAAGGGGCCTTTTTGTGTTCTGTCAATAACTTTCTTATTTTTTGATGGATTTTGAAATTACTTTGGAGAAATGTTAACCACCATGAGATGATGTGGTGTGTGCATGACCCAAGTTGGTACCTCAAGTGTCAAGGACAAAAGGTCAAAGGACAAAAAGGGGCCTTTTTTTAGTGTTCAGTCAATAACTTTCTTCTTCCTGGATAGATTGTGAAATTACTTGGCAGAAATGTTAACCATCATGAGACGGTCATACTAAGAGGTCAGAGGTAAAAAAAGTTGTTTTTTTGTGTCCAGTCATTAACTTTTTTATTTCTGGATGGACTTCATAAAGTAACCATGCAGAAATGTTCACCGTCTTTAGACCATGAGTCATGTGCAAGACCAAGGTCCATACCTCCAATGTCCAGGTCATACCTAGAGGTCAAAGGTAAATAAAAGGGACAGTCAATAACTTCCTTATTCTTTGATGGATTATGAAATTACTTGGTAGAAATGTTAATCATGATGAGACAATGTGTTGTACCTCAAAGGTCAAGGCCATACTTAGAGGTCAAAGGTAAAAAAGTGCTTTTTTTGTTTACGGCCAATAACTATTTTATTTTTCGATGAACATTTTTTTAGTTACTATGCAGAAATGTTCATCTTCATTAGATGATGTGTTGCACACAAGACCCAGCTCAATACCTCCAATGTCAAGGTTATACTTAGCAGTCAAAAACGGGGGAGACATCTGTGTTTTTGTAGAAAAACAAATTCTATTTCTTTAAATTACAATTACTTTTGCAATGTTGATTACAATAAAAGTTAAAAAACATATAAGTGCCATTTTACTTTATTATCTAGAAGTACAACAGGCATGACAATTTAACACATGTCAAACCAATCAAAATGTTCATTAAAACTTCATGTTTGAAATGAAGCACAATCTCAAACAAACTTATTTCAAAACTAAATCCATATTTTGAGGAGAAATAAGAAAACTATCTAACAAGTACCCACAATCCATATTTTGGACAGAAATAAGAAAAATAAGGTTTACCCATGTAAACCCCAGTTTTGCTATAAAAGTGGGGTTCAAGGGGCTAAAAATTATATATGCGTGTTTCTGTGATGCTTATCCTGCTGAAAAAATAATTCAGCAGCACCCAGTTGTGATTATCAACCAATCAAATTACATAATACCCCTTATCTTGCTGAATATTCATTTAAGCCACACCCATTTCTGTCCATCAACCAATCAAGTTACTTGATGCAATTTATTCCTACAAATTCATAAATTGTATGTGAAACAGGGTAGATCCTGATCAGATGGCTTCTTCAGAAGCCATCTGATCTGGATGTACACTGTTTGCAAAGATAGGGGTTGTCATGAACAGCAAGATAAGAGATACTATGTATTAGTTACATTCACAAACAGCATGACAAACAGTGTAGACCCTGATCAGAAGCCATCTGATCTGGATCTACACTGATTGCAAAGGTAGGGCTTGTCACCATCTCGATAACAAGTCCGTGAAACGAAGAATCCTTTAAACCCCATTTATATATAGAGAAAATTGGGGTTGACAGGGGTCTACATTATCTGCCTTATTTTTGTCCCACCTGCTTGTAGCAGGGTGCGACATAGGCGTCCCCTTTTCCGTCCGTGCGTCCATCCGTCCTTTCCTCCATCCGTCTGTTAACATTTACATCAAAAGTTTTTATCGAGTCAACTACAAACCTAAGCTACCATCAAACCTTACATGAAACATCTCCATGACCTTGTGACTGTGTAGGCACCTTGACCTGGTGACTTTGACCTATATTTTGCGCTCCAGTGACTTTGACTATTACGTCGAAGTTCGACAGTACGTCGAAGTTTGTATTGTAATCAACTATAAGACTACACAACCATCAAACCTTTCATGAAACATCACCCTGAGCTCCTGACTAGGCAAGCACCATGACAGGGGCTTGACTTTGACCTATGTTTTTGCGCTCCATTGACTTTGACCATTACGTCGAAGTTTGTATTGCAATCAACTTTAAGACTAAACAGCCATCAAACCTTTCATGAAACATCACCCTGAGCTCCTGACTAGGCAAGCACCTTGACCCGGTGACATTGACCTTTTTTACGCTCCAGTGAGTTTGACACAAATTACGCTGATGTTCCAGATCTTCTCAAATAAAACGCCTACAGCAATAAAATCTTGAATAGTGCTTCTCCTAGATGAATTGACTCTGCAGGTACCTTGTCATGGTGACCTTGACCTATATTTTACACTCCACTGACCTTGACTCATTTTACGTCAAAGTTCCAGATCTCCTCAAATAAAAGGCCCACAACCATCTAATCTTGCATAGTGCTTCTCCTAGATGTACTGACTCTGCAGGTACCTTGACCTGGTGACCTTGACCTATATTTTACACTCCAGCGACTTTGACAAATTTTTACGTCAAAGTTCCAGATCTCTGCAAATAAGAGGCCCTACGACCATCAAATCTTGCATAATGCTGCTCCTGGATGTACTGACTCTGTAGGTACCTTGACCTGGTGACCTTGACCTATATTTTTCGCTCAATTGACTTTGACACAATTTGCGTCAATGTTCCAGATCTTCTCAAATAAAAGGCCTGCAACCACCAAATCTTGCATAATGGTTCTCCTAGATGTACTGACTATGCAGGTACCTTTACTTGGTGACCTTGACCTATTTTTTGCACTCCATTGACTTTAACACATTTTAGGTCAACATTACATATCTTCTTCACTAAAAGGCCTACAACCACCAAACCTTGCATAGTGCTCCTCCTACATTTACTGACTCTGCTGGTACCTTGACCTGGTGACCTTAACCTATATTATGCACTCCAGTGACTTTAACACTTTTTACGTCAATGTTCGATATGTCCAAAAATTAATGGCCTACAGCCACCAAACCTTGCATAGTGCTTCTCCTCAATGTACTGATGTGGCACGTACCTTGACCTGGTGACCATGGCCTATATTTTTTCGTCCAGTGACTTTGACACATTTTACATCAACTATCAACTGCCTAGAATGAAATTTACTTAATTAATAACAACATTCTGATTGTGGCTCCTATGACTTTCGCCCCCAGCAGGTGCGACGGCGCCTTCTGCGGAGTTCTTGTTGTTCAAAAATGTTGATTGTGGGTACTTGTTAGAATAACCTCATTGAAGCAGTTCTGACAAGCACCCACAATCTATGATGAAAGAAAAAATTAGAAAGATATGAGAATTTTAACTTTTAATATTTGTAATTTCTGACACCATGTTGGAAGCGGTGTGAGTCGAACCGTCCATGCTTATAAACCCTATTGGTTTCATTGGGCAGTGGGGCTTGAGATGTCTTTTCATCTCAATGTAGGGTAAAAGTCTTACAAAATTGGAAGCAATGTCTCCAAATGACCTTTACAGTGTTGAAGGGGACGTTAAACCTCAAATAAAAAAATCAAAATGTTGGACGCAGTTATTTCACATGGACATGTTTTCCGAATGTGGGATAGGGGTTAAAATTTGGTAAAAGGCCTGATTCATAGAACATTTGAGCTTTCACTTCTTGTTTATTTTGTTGCAGAGACCTTATCATGGATAACAACATAGACATTGAGAAATGTGGTGTTAAATTTGATCCGCCTGCAATTGTGATCACTTACATGGAATGTGAAACACAGAAACGTCGAAGACGAACTATGCCATTGCGAGATTTTACAAAAACATCGAACGTGGAAAAGGCTGCTGAAGAATTACGCACAAATCCAAGACATAAAAGATATACTTCACATATCACCGTTGCTCAACTTGAAAGACTGATAACGATTATTAAAGACAAGTTAAATGGGTTAAGTCTCACAGAAAGCATAGAGCGCAATAACAGAATGGACGCAATCGATCCTGAAGAAGATCTGAATCGTGTTGATGACGAAACATTAAAACGAAAGAAAGCCATCATGGAAAATACTTTTGAGAAACACCAGGTGAAACCAACAGATCCAGACTTTAAATATGATGTGGAAGTTGAGTTTGATGCCAATAATGCGATAGAATCGGGCTGGGACTCAGATGAAGGGTCTGATCAGGAGTTCTAAACCATCGGGAACCAGTTGTTTAAAACAAACAATGTCGTTAGTGAGCATATACAGTCGAACTTCGATGGCTCAAACCCCTTCGGGACCATAGAAATTTTTTCGAAACAGCGGTAGTTCGAGCCACTGTTACATACTTCCAGAAAACACAACGGGGTATTTTTGGACTTTTCGGTGTTCTGTAACATAAATGTATGCTGTGTGTACTCATTAGAATCGCCTCATTGAGGCGATTCTAATGAGTACACACAGCATACATTTGCAAGATAAAAGTCAAAACTCTCCTTTATTATCCCACACTTTTTCTTATGCAGAGGAATTCCCTAGGGACTCAAAAACGGGTTCGACTCAGCCATGGTAAAGGAGCCATCGGTGTTCGAGCCATAGAAGTTTGACTTTAGTTAAAACTGGTGTTTTTATATGAAAACATGCTGATATATTTGCTGAAAACTGTGAGTAGCATTTGCAAAAGCTAGTCACATTTTTTCAGCAAAAATTTTGGTACATTGGCTATTGTACTTGCTAGAATAGTTAATACTTTGATCATTAACAAGCTTGTTAACCCAATGATCCATCTGATCTGGATCTACACTGTTTGCAAAGACTCGGGTACTGTGTTCAGCAGGATAATGGCTAACCCATTGTTATGCCCCCGCCATTCGAAGAATGGTGGAAAGGGCATTAAGTGTTACTCCTGTCCGTCCGTTCGTTCGTTTGTCCGCACCAACGAAACGACATTTAGGGGGCAAAAATTTTGGACAGTTTGACACTTAAGTATATATTCGTGAGTCCAAATGGGGTTTATTCCGTTATTTGGGTACTTAAGTGGCAAAAATTCGCTCTTAGGTGGCTTGCCGCTTAAGTAGTCAATATGCCGACGCCTAGCCACTTAAGTATCCGTTCGTGAGAACGTCCGTCTGTTCGTCCGTCCTGACATCGTGTCCGGGCCATAACTCCTAAAACGTATGGAATATATTCATGAAACTTCACCGGTGCATTCATCACACTGAAACGATGTGTCATGAACAAGGAAGACAACTCTTGCATTTTGGGGTTTTGAATTATCTGCCCTTGACTTAGTTCCATATAGTAAACTGTGTCCAGACCATAACACCTAAACTGTATGGAATATATGAAACTTCACAGGTGCATTCATCACACTGAGACGATGTGTCATGAACAAGGAAGACAACTCTTGCATTTTTGGGTTTTGAATTATCTGCCCTTGATTTAGTTCCATATAGTAAACTTTTTCATGAATGGCATTTGGCGGGGGCATCCGTGTCCTATGGACACTTTTTCTAGTTTACTATGCGGGAATCCCCTAAAGTGGTACCTTGGCAAACAGTGTAGGCACAGACAAGACACCACAGAATGCGGCGTCTGATCAGTGCCTGCACTGTTTGCTACAGAATTTTCTGTCAAAAATAGAATAAAAAAAATGAATAAAAAAAAAAAAAAAGGCCTGACACCCCTTATATGTCAAATGTCTTGTTAAGCATATATCAATGGAAGAGTCCACTGGCATACAATGGGTTAAGGGTTAATTTTCATTGTTTATTTGAGAAATATAATTATGTTGTGGGTACTTGACCAGGTGATTCTAACAAGTACCCACAACATACAGTGTCATGGAAACACAAACAAATTTTCCAAAAAGGTCCTTATCACACCACAACTTCTTTATACCACTATTAATAGGATCCAAAGCAGAAACCGTGTTCATTAAACAACCATGTTATATCCAAACAAAAATGTATAAATTATATAGAAAAATGACCATTTTTCAATATAAGCTATACATTTTTTGGATCCATCTTGAAACTGTGTTATATCCATAAATGTGTTGTAATGAACCATGTTATAATGAGGTTGTGGTATACTTCTCTTTAGCTAGAACTATGATTATGTGGGCCAAGGAAAAGGGCTCTTAAATCATGTATGCCCAGCAAAGACTCAGCTCAGCATGTGCATCTGCAGTCTGATCAGGGTCCTCACTGTGAGCAATATGGATGGACAGTAGCACATTTTTTCTTAATTTAGTCAGGGATGGTTGAACCACGAAATCGCTGATATATAAATTTTGACCCCCTCAACCCAAAATTTCAATTAGTAAAACTGGGGTTTAGAGGGGTAAAAATTTATTTTTCTTATTTCTGCATAAAAAAAACCCATAGATTGTGGGTACTCATTAGAACCACCTCGTCAAGGTGGTTCTTACTAGTACAACAATCTATGATTTGAGAAGAAATATGAAAAATAGCACAATTTTTATCAGAATTTTTTTCATAATTGTGTGGTAAAATTTTCAATATATTTTAATAGGCACTTTCTGGTAATGGTAATCTGACTTACTGATTTGAGACTGATTTGAGACATTGCTGAGCACATGTTATCATTACAAAAACACATCTATTCAACTATACCTAAAATTTTACCACCAAAAAAGAAAATTTTGAGATAAAAAGTTCTGAGATTTTTCATATTTCTGCTCAAATCATAGATTGTGGGAACTGGCTAGAACTGCCTCGGTGAGGTGGTAAGAAAACTACATGTAATGTTTTCCCTGTAAATCCCAGTTTTATTACATAAAAGTGGGGTTTAAGGGGTTCAGAATTATATAGGCGTGTTTTCGTGATGTGAAGACCCTTTTTGATTACCAAAGTGCATATGATTTTATAGTGCTATGCTGTTAGCAAGTTTTGTATAATTGTAAGAACATGTACATCTTAATCTCTTTAACCCTTAAGATGCCAAGAAAAATTACATCTGAAAATGTTGTCTGCTTATGTCGTCTGCTAAATTTTTTTACAAACTTTTTAAAAATATTTTTGCATACAGACAGAATGGACCCAAATCAGACTGCTCCTAGAGAAGCAGTCTGATTTGGGTCCACACTGTTTGAAAAAATGACTTTTAAAGTAACCAGTAGACGTCAAAGCAGACCTCAATTTTTGTGATTGGCATTTTATGGAAAAATGACTTTTAAAGTAACCAGCAGACGTCAAAGCAGAAGACAATTGTCATGATTGGCATTTTATGGGTTAAAACACCCGTTCTGAATATATCAGGGTATAAAAATGGATCCCAAAAATGTATAGGTTAAATAAGAAAATGACCATGAATGGCCATTTCTCTATATGATCTATACATTTGTGCTTGGGTATAACCCAGTTATTTTTGCTGTTGACCCCAACAATAGTGTTCCCAGCAGGCACACATCGCTAGAGCAACGTCAAATCAACGTCCGTGCACGACGTTGCACTGACGTAGATGTGACATTGCATTAACGCCATGACGTTGCACTGACATTGATGTGACGTCACAATTACATCATGTGCCTGCTGGGTTATAAAGAGATGTTATACAATATTGTTGAAGATTTTGTGCAGTTGTAAATAGTAGAAGCTAGATTTATGATGGCAGCTAGATAGACAGAGATGTTTTTGAGTTATAACCAAATAGATCGAAGAACTTATTTTCATAGAGTAAAGATATATAATCTATATCAAACTGCAGATATATCACTTGCAAAAGCCGTTATTTAAGATGTTAAATGAGTGCACTTCCGATAACACTGGTTTGTAATTAACAGTTACCCCCTATATATATTGCATTGTAACGCACTGACCTGATAAATATATGCTTTTATCACGTCAACGTGACATTGCACTTTTATGAATGAAGCAGACAACTGGCAAAAAATGGCTAAAATATTATTGTCACTGGAAAAAATGGAAAAAAATACATTAAAAAAATATCGAAAGAAAAATAACGGTCAGCTGATAGTTAATATACTGATCGATTATATTCCATGCCGGAATGTTGGATGCACTGAGGACAATCGATAATTGATAGTATTGGTAAATTGCAAATTGAAAGAGTTTACACGGGGATAAACTGATAAATAGATTACTAGATTCGTGTCTTTTGATATCAAGTATATCAGGCTCGGCTTCGAGAACGCATGTAGATTTGCACGGCAAGCCTCGCAATTCTACAAGCATTCTCGAACGCATGTAGAATTGCTCGGCAAGCCTCGCGATTCTACAAGCATTCTCGAAACCTTGCCCGATAAACTTGATATCAGAAGACACCAACCTTGTATTCTCTATATAACATGCAAGAATATCAAGTTTGTTGTGAATGACAGACCAGCATGTTATAAGTACATGTTCAGTATGATATACACCCAGAATACTAAAACTACCGGTACTCATTGATCTTCTGTATTGTACAGGATCATTTGCTCCATTCTGCCAATTCATAATCCTATGAAAGAATAGACAGGCAGATGGAAGCTTTATATTGACAGTGAAGGCTCTGGTCAGGGATCAGTGGTTCAAAACTAATGATGTTCTTAGTTTACCCATTGTATGCTGGTGGACTCTTCCATTGCTAAATATAGGACCAGTCCATTTGTCATATAAGGGGTGTCAGGCCTATTTTTTGTTTTTATTCCATTTTTGATGGAAAATTCTGTTAGCAAATAGTGCAGGTCCTGATCAGAAGCCGCGTTCTGCGGTATCTGATCTGGGCCTACACTGTTTGCCAAGGTACCCCTTTAGGGGGTTCCCCACATGCAATGTGTTAAAATATTGGTGAAACTTTGATCATTTAACTTGGCAAATATACTAATATTTTTGCAGACAAGATGTGAGCAGCTTTTGCAAATGCTCACATCTGTTTTCAGCAAAAAAAAAAAAAGACAAATATAAAATCTTCTACTTACTGGTACTAAAACACTTAACCATCAACAAAACATGCCTATATAATTCTGACCACCTTGAACCCCACTTTTATATACAAAAACTGGGGTTTACAGGGGTAAACCTTATTTTTCTTATTTCTGCTGTAAAAAAAATTGTGGGTACTCGTTAGAAATGCCTCGATTGAGGCATTTCTACTGAGTACCCACAATATATATTTTAGAGCAGAAATAAGAAAAATAATGTTTACCCCAGTTTTACAATATAAAATATGGGTTCAAGGGGTTCAGAATTATAAAGGCATGTTTTCATGATATTTTTTGCATAAAAGTCTTTACATTAATGAAATAAAGGACACACAACAAGAATATAACAGGGAGCATTGATAAAGGTAGAATTATACAGTGATATGGAAGCATAATCCCTTGCCCTGCTGAATATAAATATGCCACAACCACTACTGATTATCAACCAATCAGATTACTTGATGTAAATTATTGCAACAAATTCATAAATTGAATGGCAAACAATGAAGATCCTGATCAGATGGCTTCTTCAGAAGCCATCTGATCTGGATCTACATTGTTAACAATGAAGATCCTGATCAGAGAAGCCATCTGATCTGGATCTACATTGTTTGCCAGATAAGACACATCCGGGCTCAGCAGGATAAGGATTAAGGTAGATAACTAGATGTGTACAGATATAACTGCTGATACAAATGATGAACGGGCAAATTCAGGGGTTTAAAACAGGCCAGTTGTGAAAACTTGTAATAAATATACTCGAGTAAACCCCACTTTTCACTGTACAATGTAGGGTTCACTGCAATGTGTATCACATTATACAGTCCAACCTGTATTAAGCAAGCACATAAGGGATGATCAAAATGTGCTTGCTTAAGACAGGTGCTTGCCTAATACAGGTAAATTTCAGTGCATTTTCCTTTTTGGAGAACTGAAGGCATGCTTACTTAAGACAGGTTGCTTGCTTAATAGAGGTGGCCATTAAGACAGGTTTTACTGTAATGACATACGCTTACTGTCATCATTATAGTTTACCAACGGGAGACAATCACATTCTGGCTTTAAGGTGACTGGTTACACATTAACCCATTGTATGCTAGTGGACTCTTCCACTGCTATGTGTTGGACAAGTCCATTTGAGATGTATGGGGTGTCAGGCCTATTTTTCGTTTTTAGCTCGTCTGTTTTTTTTAAAAAAAACTTTCGAGCTATTGTCATCACTCCGGCGTCTTCGTTGTCGTCTGGCGTCGTCTCCAAAAAAACTTAACCTTGGCTATAACTTAAAAAGTATTAGACCTAGCCTCATGAAACTTCATACACACACTCATCATCACAAGAGCTACATTTTGACCAAGGACCATAACAACATTGTTGATTTTGGCTGAATTATCTCCCCTTTTCCAATTTTTTTCTGAAACACATTTTTTGCTCTCATTTTAATACTATTCACAACAGAGCCTTCAAACTTCACATGAATGTTCCTTGGGACAAGACCTTTTCAGTGATACCACACTTTTTGATCTGTGACCTTGACCTTTGAACTTTGACCTATTTTTCGAAAATTTAACCGAAAACCTTAACCTTGACCATATTTCCAAAAGTATTTGGCCTACCTTCATGAAACTTCATACACATACTCACCATCACAAGAGCTACATTCCCTACAAGTTTTATAACTCCATCTTGCAATTTGATTGCTCTTGTTTGACTTAGAACTTTGGTTTTCTAAAAGAAACTGCAGACGAGCGTTGGCACCCGCATGCGGTGCTCTTGTTATTCTATTTTTGATGGAAAATTATGTCAGCAAATAGTGCAGGCCCTGATCAGATGCAGCATTCTGCGGTGTCTGATCTGGGCCTGCACTGTTTGTCAAGGTACCCCTTTAGGGTTTTCCCGCATGCAATGGACTAAAGGAACTCTAAAGTTTGTATAGGAAATATTTGCCTCCCTTCTCAAGGGAGACAGAATTCATATGTGAGACAAATTGATTCAAACATCCATATCCAATGCAGAGAAATTCAAACCTAAGGGTTGGCAGTTTGTTTGTTTTGGAGTTTAACAGCCCAGTGAACACTATTCAGGTCATTTTTGAGCCGGTCAATTTACTTATCCACACTTTTCCAGGGCAAGCTTATACATTAGTGGTTAACCAGTACAGTGCACATTCTTTCGCCAGAAACTGACAACTGCCCTTCTTGAGTCAGCAGAATGAACATAGAAAAGATTTCATGATCAATCTCCACAAAAGAATGTTGCCAACCCCGGCAGGCATCGAACCTGTGTCCTCCTGATCACCAATCAGATGCGCATCCGACTGACCTACCGAGGCAAGACAGGGTTGACAGATAACCGCTGAAATAAGGTTTTACTGAGTTTCCTACTTTGTTCATTAAGGATTTGAATTGCCTACCATAATTATCCTAAGTTTAGGGATAGAAAGGCCCAAGCAAACAATGCAGACCCAGATCAGACTGATCCTATAGGAGCAGTCCGATCAGGGTCTACACTGTTAGGTAGAGATACATAAATTATGTCAGTTATGAAGGTAGTACCCTGCATTGCCAAAAATAGAACACTGTCTCATTGGTAAGAAAAATTATTTCCTGAACCAGCAGATCTCCTTTAACCCTTATCTTGTGATTCAGGACAACCCCTATCTTTGGAAACAGTGTAGATCCAGATCAGATGGCTTCTCAAGATCAGGATCTACACTGTTTGACATTAAGTTTATGGCTTTGTAGGAATGAATTACATCAATCAATCTGATTGGTTCAAAGTCAGAAATGGGTGTGGCTAAACTGTATTCAGCAAGAGAAGGGTTAACACTTATCCTGCTGAATAAAATAATTTAGCTGCACCCATTTCTTGACTACCAACCAATCAAGTTGGTTGATATAATAATTCATTTCACCGACTGCAAGACAAATAGTGTAGATCCTGATCAGATGGCTTCTTTAGAAGCCATCTGATCAGGATCTACACTGTTTGCAATGCTAGGGATGGTCAAGTTCAGCAGGATTAGGGTACAGAAGGAATTGAACTGCCTGGGAAGTAAATACTTCGCTGCTTGACCGGTCTTCCTTCTCAGATTATTGTTTCATCTCATTGCTCCTGGAGCCGGCCTCGGTAGCTCATTCAGATCCCCGTCTGATTGGTGATCAGGAGAACACAGGTTTGATACCTGCCGGGGTTGGCAACATTCTTCGTGGAGATTGATCATGAAATCTTTCTATGGTCATTCTCTCCCTTCTGCCGATTTAAGGTCAGTTGTCAGTTTCTGGGGAAAGAATGTGCACTGTATTGGTTAACTGCTTACGTATAAGTCGGTCCAGGGAAAGTGTGGATAGGTAAATTGACTGACTCGATATGACCTAAATAGTGTTGACTGGGCCGTTAAACTCTGAAACAGGTAAGGAGTAACGAGGATAATTAAGGGATAAATTTCCTTATTTCTTATTAGAAACATACGTTGTGGGTACTTCTTAGAATCGCCTCATCGAGGCGATTCTAAGAAGTACTCAAAACGTACGATTTTAAACCTTATTTTGCTGTTCACGACAACCTCTATCTTTGGAAACAGTGTAGATCCAGATCAGATGGCTTCTGAAGAAGCCATCTGATCAGGATCTACACTGTTTGACATTCAATTTATGAATTTGTAGGAATAAATTGTATCAAGTAATTTGATCGGTTGATAGACAGAAATGGGTGTGGCTTAAATGAATATTCAGCAAGAGAAGGGTTAACAAAAAATAAGGAAAATTTTTCCCCTTACTTCTCATTAGGAACAATGCATGCATGAGAGATAGAGGATCTTACATGAGTGGTCATTTCAAATGAAGTTTATGAAACGAGACTTTGGCGAGTTTCATAAAATTTCATATGAAATGACCATGAGTGTAAGATTCTGTTTTTCGTGCAACATTTATTGTCTCAAAGAAGTTAAAAAAATCAGAACATAGGAATTTCACGGAGGGTGTCGTGACGTTACGTGTCAGTTCAGTAGAGAAGAGAGTGAATTGATGTGGATTTCTATTTTTGTCTTTGAATCCGTCCTCACTGTGCTGATTTATGTGTTCATGTTTTGTATGTCCTTACATTAATTTAAACAGGTACATTAACACACTCAGAGGCATTTTGGATTTCTTAGAATGTGCAGGTTTAACACTTTTTGTACCAAATGGAATCTTCCTCCTTATATATAGCAGGAGTTCATTTCAAAATTTTGGGTTGTCAGGTTGTGTTTTCTTCAAAATTTATTTGGAAATGGCTGAACTTTTAGCAAACAGTGGAGGCCCTGATCAGACGCTTGGAAAATGGCTGAACTTTTAGCAAACAATGGAGGCCCTGATCAGACGCCACATTCTGCGGCATCTGATCTGGGCCTGGACTGTTTGCCAGGGTTTCTGGTACTAAATGGGTTAATGGCAATAATTATTCTCAATGACAAAGACTATGCCAAGTTCAAGAGAAGCAGAAACTTCTGGGTATTTCACATTGTGTCACAAAATAAAGTTTTTCACAGACCTAGACGTGTCATTTGTCAAATGATAATTTGTGACTACTTCACATTTGGCTAGGTCTTGTCTTTACTCAAATTGTACATGTCTATTTCATGTCCGCAGTGATCATTCTGGGAAGACATAAGGTATTTGCCAGCTTGTCTGAGCCCTAGCCATTCATCTGATATACATATAGCTACAGAGTACAGATAATGAAAAAAAATGATTTCAAAAGCGATAATTTTTCTTCCCTGAAACATAAGGTACTTGTTATATCTGGGCCCCTGCCCATTGGGGCTTGAAGAAATAGATAAAGGTGCATGGATCTTCAATGCAGAGCTGAAACTGATCACACATGAGTACTGGTAAGCCTGCCCAGGCAAAGTTGTGTGAGTCCCACCATCCATGCATGTAAACCCTATTGGTTTCGTTGGCTGGCAGGGCTTGAGATGTCATTTCATCTCAATGTTGGATAAAAGTCCAACAAAATTGGAGGCAGCGTCTCTAAAATGACCTATATAGTGTTCACTGTTGAGGCGGATGTTAAACCCTAAATCAGACAACTAAAACTTGTTATATCTGGTGCCAACAATATTCACATGTATGTTTTAACCCTTATCCTGCTGTTCACAACAGCCCCTAACTTTGCAAACAGTGTAGATCCAGATCAGATGGCTTCTGAAGAACCCTTATCCTGTTGTTCATGACAGCCCCTAGCTTTGCAAACAGTGTAGATCCAGATCAGATGGTTTCTGAAGAACCCTTATCCTGCTGCTCATGACAGCCCCTATCTTTGCAAACAGTGTAGATCCAGATCAGATGGCTTCTGAAGAACCCTTATCCTGCTGTTCATGACAGCCCCTAGCTTTGCAAACAGTGTAGATCCAGATCAGATGGCTTCTGAAGAACCCTTATCCTGCTGTTCATGACAGCCCCTAGCTTTGCAAACAGTGTAGATCCAGATCAGATGGCTTCTGAAGAACCCTTATCCTGCTGTTCATGACAGCCCCTCGCTTTGCAAACAGTGTAGATCCAGATCAGATGGCTTCTAAAGAAGCCATCTGATCAGGATCTACACTGTTTGCCATGCTGTTTAGGAATTAAACAAATACATTTAAAGTAATTTGATTGGTTGATAAACATCAATGAGAGTGGCTTAATTAATTTATGCTGTGGGATAAGGGTAAATGAAGAAGTAAGAAAATATTTTGCCTGTTTATCCTTAACCCTTATCTTGCTGAATATTCATTTAAGCCACACCCATTTCTGTCTATCAGCCAATCAAATTGCTTGATGTAATTTATTGCTACAAATTCATAAACTGAATGCCAAACAGTGTAGATCCTGATCAGATGGCTTCTTCAGAAGCCATCTGATCTGGATCTACACGGTTTGCAAAGATAGGGGTTGTTGTGAACAGCAAGAAAAGGGTTAATGAAGAAGTAACAGAAATCCTTAATGCTGCTGAGTGTTAGAGATTGACTATTTATCACATTGTGTTCTTTTTGAAATATACATTAAAAGTTTGATTTGTAAAGTGTGTTTGTGTGTTATTATTGGACCAGTCTATCTATGTTAGTTGGGGATGCCCCCCATAAAGGAACATTGGCAAACAGTGCAAGCCCAGATCAGAGGCTGCAAAATGTGGCGCCTGATTAGGTCCTTCACTTTTTGCAAAAGTTTCAGCAATTTTCAAATAGATTGCTTAATGCTAACAAAGAGGCCCACTCATAAGAAACACACTCATAAGGTGACCGAATATCTCTGGTTTGTTGAACAATATTTTACATTTTCATCTGCATGCGTTTTCGTAACACCATTTCCGGTTGAATACATGCACTACTGGTCATGTGTAACATTGCGCCTATTGTAAAACTGAAGACCCATGTGGAGTTTAAACGAAAATTGCATGGTCGTCCACATTGTTAACTGGAGAAAACTACACACCACTTTGTTTTAGAAACAATAATGCTTTAAAAAATCCTGATGTTTTAGCAGTTAACGATGTGGACGATGTTGAAAAATAAACTTTTATCGATAAAATAAGGTGAGAAAACAATGTAATCTAAGTACTGTGCATACTGGCACAGGAAAAAGTAAATTTATTCTACATATACAGAATGACAGTGGCTGGCCATCTGTATGAGCATGACCATGATTCCTTGCTGGGCAAATGGGAATGCTTTCCATTGATAAAGAACTATCATGTTACTGCTGCCACGTGCTGTGCATGTTACTTGTATGACATACATTCATGTTTACCTTCAATTACTAGACACCGTCTGATATTGTTTACAGAGTATGTTACATCTCATCTTTTCTGCAGACATACCCTGAATGCTGGTATAAATAGAAATGTTTTCAGAGGAAAACAATGCCCCCTCACCATAAACATTAAACACCCATTTGACTTTAATAACTAGATTAAAGTCAACAAAATGTACCGGTAAGCTGCAAACAAGCCATTTTTGGCCCAAAACTGAAAGTTTTGTGGAGCCTATGACCTTAAAAAACAAACAGTCATTAAGAAGCCGAGATCACCGGACAAATTTGGTAGACTGTAATTAAATATTGTACCGATTTTGACCAACATTCATAAATTCTTAAATGATATAGTTACAGTTAAGCCATTATTGGCCCCAAAAGAACAGTTTCGGGAGACCTTGGCCTTAGAGTGCAGACAATAAGTACTACCTCTCATCTACTTACTTCTAAAATATGTTCTAGAAACGGTTATTCTTTGGTAGCAAAGAATATACCACAGAACTGAAAACATGGCGTGAACATGTTTTCTGGGCCCGACTAGCTGGTTTCGGCCAATTGGGCTTCATCAGTGACCCTTAAATATTTATTTCCAAAATCCAACAATGGAATTTGTTTTGTTTGTTTGAGGTTTAACATCCCCATCAACACTGTAAAGGTCATTTTGGAGACGTTGGTTCCAATTTTGTCGGACTTTTACCGACTCCGAGATGAAACTAGAGCTGCCGCCTAACGGGCGCCAATTATACCCCCGCATGCGTTGTCAGACAAATTTTTACAAGTATTTGACCTTGAGGAAGGTCAATGTAAAGGTCAAGGTCAGGTTTGTGTATATCAATCTTAAGTACTAGTGGCAAGGTGTGTGGTGTGTGAATATTAAAGAAATCGGTCAAAGAATAAGGAAGTTATGAGCAATGTTAAAGTTTTTTGTAACGGACCGACGACGACAGACGACAAGCTGACTCCTATATACCCCCTTCAAACTTCATTTGCGGGGTATAATGACATCTCAAGCCCTGTCGCCTAATGAAACCAATAGGGTTAATAAGCATGGACGGTCCGACAACAGCTGCAGTGACGTTAAATAAGTTGTAGAAAGGGTTATCCTTAGCCATTTTTGACCCAAAATTGACTGTTTTTTGGGGGCCTGTGTCCTTGAAAAAATGTCATGGTCACCAAAATCTAATCAAATCTGCGGTATGTTGTAATGATATATTGTTCCGAGTTTGAATGCAATTAATCAATTTGTTTATGAGAAATTGTGCAGACAAGCCTTTTTTGTCCCCAAATCGTCCGTTTTGGGGAGCCTGTGACCTCCAAAAAATGTCAAGGTTGACAAAATATAATCAAATCTGCATCATGTTGTAATGATATATTGTACTTAGTTCAATTTGTTAATGAGACAGAGTGCAGAAAAGCCATTTTGGCCCAAAATTGACTGTCCTTGGGGTGCTGTGACCTTGAAAAAAGGTCAATCTCACAAAATCTAATCAAATCTGTGGTTTGTTGTAATGATATATTGTACCAAATTGGCGAAAATCAACCAAGTTGTTAATGAGATAGAGTGCAGACAAGCCATTTTTGGCTAAAATGTGATAGTTTTTTGGGGCATGTGACCTTGAAAAAATGTCAAGGTCACCAAAATCTAATCAGATTTGTGGTATGTTGTAATGATATATTGTTCCACGGTTGACTAAAATTAATCAATTTGTTAATGAGACAGAGTGCAGAAAAGCCCTTTTTGGCCCAAAATTGACTATCTTTGGGGTGCTGTGATCTTGAAAAAAGGTCAAGTTCACCAAAATCTAATCAAATCTGCGGTATTTTGTAATGATATATTGTACTGTTCTAGTCTTTCTGCCAATATTTTAAATATATATTTAAGAATCGAAAATGCATTACTTATTATTAAGCACTTCTAACATATTATACTAAATACATAAAAGTTCAACACAATATAATTTTTTACGCACATACTGTACATAAAAGAAACAAGAAACATAGATTATGATATGGGCATGGAAATTAGCAACGGATGCCTATTATATGTAATATTAGCACGCTTTAATGCGGTTAATTGTTTAAAAAAATGTCGTATTACTTTGGCAAATCACCAAAGCTGACAATTACCCACTTGTAGAAAAACGGAAGTCACGTGATTGCACGTGTCATGGTTAATTGAATATTGTTGTCAAATGAACGTGCATATATTGAACTATGCTGCATATAAGTTTCATCGAGATCCATCGTAGGCACAAATATGGCTAACTTGTAACTTGTCCTTTTAGAACTAGTATGGTAAAGATTTAAGGTGACCAAATATTTAGGGACAATACAGTAGTATGGGAAATTCTGTTCAGCTCAAAATGGGCTAAGATGCCTATAAAAGTCAATTTCCATTTCATCAAAAACTAGTTTCAACAGTATTTAATTCATATTTGGGTTTGTGCTGTACATGTACAAACTTTTGTAGTGATGCCAAAGCTTGTTAACCCCCCAACCTCAGGGCTGCAAAAAGGTAATTGAACTGAAAATCTGCTGGTTGAATGTTATGAGCCAGCGCATGACAAAACCTACAATAAGACGTGGGCCCAAGGAAGACTCAGATCAGCCTGCGTATCCACGCAGTCTGATCAGAGTCTTCGTTGTGCACTTTAAGGATGGCTCAGGACCCATTGCTCCTTCATGCAGCAAGAGAAGACTCTGGTTAGACTATATGGCTGTGCAGGCTGATCTGAGTCTTCGATAGGTGCACGTCTTATTGTAGGTTTTGTCATGCGCTGGCGTATATATGTGCACCTCAGTCTCTTTTTTGAAACTACATTTATTTGGGTTTGTTTCTTGTGTGCTGAAAACAGAATTTTCACCCGTGCGAAAACCCGTGCTTCGCACTCGTGAAATTCTGATGTTTTCAATACACTCAGTGAAATACTTTTGGTATACCCTCAAAAAAGTAAATTTCCTCTGTTTATTTCTGGTTCAAAAATATGTTGTAGTTAACGTACAGTAAAATTCCTATATAAAGACCACCTTTGGGACTGTTCAAAGTGGTCTTTAAGACCACTTTTGAACCGTCCCAAAGGTGGTCCATGACCGGCGGACACTATGGGTAGAAATCGCAAAGGAAAATTAAGTGAAGCCTTCAAAATAAGCTGTTTCAAGCAGAATTAGCCTTAATTTTAGGTGGTCTTAATAGCAGAATTTCACTGTATTTGTAAGAATTGCCTCATTGAGGTGCTTCTAACAAGTAACTACGCAAAACTTTTCTATCAAGAAACAAACAAAATCGTCTCCAAATCATCCTCAGTACTCCAGCTTATCCGGTTATCTTGTTTGACATAAAATGACAACTGTCAGTCTGAAACAGCAGGGGGAGAGAAATGAGTGAGTGAGAGTTTGAGTTTTACGTCCCACCAACAGCTTAGGTCATACAGAGACGGGACCTCGGATTAAAGACTCATCTAAAAGTCTGGAGAAGCCCGGGATCGATCCTGTGATCCCTGGTTTACAAGGCGAGTAGCATAACCACTACACCACGGAGGCTTCTAGGGGGAGAGAAATACCATCACACAAACACACCTATATATTTTAATTTTGGCCACCTTGAACCCCACTTTTAAATGGCAAAACTGGGGTTTACAGGGGTGTACATTATTTTTCTTATTTCTGCTCAAAAACATATATTGTGGGTACCCGTTAGAACCGCCTCGTCCCGCCTCGACGAGGCGGTTCTAACGAGTATCCACAATTTATGTTTTGAGCAGAAAATATGAAAAATCAGATTTTTATCTAAAAATTTCCATCTTTGGTGAAAATATTTTTACCAATATATTTGAATATGCGTGTTTTCGTAATGTTAGGAAAATATACATCATTATCAATCTCCATGTAAAAAGCTTTTTTTTCTGCTTTGTATGGCCCTTCTAACTTATTTCACTTTTATTCACTGTTAACCCATTGTATGCGGGGAAACCCCTAAAGGAGGGGTTTCCTGGCAAACAGTGCAGGCCCAGATAAGACGCCGCACAATGCGGCGTCTGATCAGGGCCTGCACCATTTGCTAACAGAATTTTCCATCAAAAATAGAACAAGATGGCCCTGGATCGCTCACCTGATCCATAGTGTAACAAGTGGGCCCCAGGGAGGGTCATTATTGGCCCCAGGGCTTTAATGTGCATAATGTTGAGGGAGGTCTTAAAGGTGAAGCTTCATACCAAACATCAACAAAGGCTATAATTTGAACAATCTTGGCAAAGGTCCACTAGTTGAAGCTACACACGAAATATCAAAGATCTGGGCCTTGCAGTTTCAGAGAAGAAGATTTTTGTTAAAGATATTTCCTACATTAGCCTATGCAAAACCAAATGGTCCCAGGGCTATATAAGTCTATGTAAAACCAAAGGGCCCCGGGGTGGGGGCATTTGTGGCCCCAGGGCTATAATTTGAACAATCTTGGTAGAGGTCCACTAGATGAAACTCCATACCAAATATCAAAGACCTGGGCCTTGCAGTTTCAGAGAAGAAGATTTTTAAAGATTTCCCTTTATAAGTCTATGTAAAACCAAAGGGTCTCGGGGCGGCAACAGTTTTGGTCCCAGGGCTATAATTTGCACAACCTTGATAGAGGTCTACTAGGTGACATTTCACACCAAATATCAAAGACTCAGGCCTTATGGTTTCAGAGAAGAAGATGTTCAAGATTTTCCCTATATAAGCCTATGTAAAACCAAAGGGCCCCGGAGCGTGGTTCATTTTTGGTTTCAGGGCTATAATTTGAACAATCTTGATAGAGGTCCACTAGATAAAATTGCACACCAAATATCAAAGACCTAGGCCTTGTGGTTTCAGGGAAGAAGATTTTTAAAGATTTTCCCTATATAAGTATATGTAAAACCAAAAGCCCGGGAGGGGGGGTGGCATTTTTGGCCCCAAGGCTATAATTTGAACAATCTTGGTAGAGGTCCATTAGATGAAGCTTCAAACCAAATATCAAAGTCCTGGGCCTTACAGTTTCAGAGAAGAAGATTTTTAAACAATATCCCTATATAAGCCTATGTAAAACCAAAGGGCCCCCGGGCGGGGGCATTTTTGGCCCCAGCACTAAAATTTGAATAATCTTGGTAGGGGTCCTTTAGATGAAGCTTCATACCAAATATCAAAGACCTAGGCCTTGTGGTTTCAGAGAAGAAGATTTTTAAAGATTTTCCCTATATAAGTCTATGTAAAACCAAAGAACCCCGGAGCAGGGGCATTTTTGGCCCAAGGGCTATAAATTGAACATTCTTGGTAGAGGTCCATTAGATAAAGCTTCATACCAAATATCAAAGTTCTGGGCCTTGGGGGTTTCAGAGAAGAAGATTTTAAACATTATCCCTATATAAGCCTATGTAAAACCAAAGGGCCCCAGAGCGGGGGCATTTTTGGCCCAGGGGCTATAATTTGAACAATCTTGGTAGGGGTCCATTAGATGAAGCTTCATACCAAATATCAAAGACCTGGGCCTTGTGGTTTAAGAGAAGAAGATTTTTAAGTTTTCAGTGAAAAAAAATCTATTTTTGGCTCCTATGACCTAGATATGCAACGGACCGGAACCATTTGAACAACTTTGAAAGGGGACCACCTAAGGATCATTTCCTCGAAGTTTGGTCAAAATCCGATCAGTGGTTCAGGAGAGAATGTCGTTTGGAGAAATTGTTTGCGCACGCATGGAAGGACGCACAACGGACGACGGACAAATAGTGATCCCAAAAGCTCACCTCGTCACTACGTGACGGTGAGCTAATAAAAAACGAAAAAATAGATCTGAGACCCCTTAAATGACAAATGGACTTGTCCAATATGACAATGGAAGTGTTTACTAGCACAAAATGGGTTTAAACAGACATGCGAAAAAACTAGAGTTCCTGGAGACAAAGCCACTGAACTTTTAGTGCAAAACTTGGCATCTCACGTGACATGAGTGAGGCTTGATCCTGCAATATTGAGAGTTCTTATGTTGAGGACTCCATGCACTTAACCATTAGGCCACAGGGGATGATTGTTTTGTAGGGGCAAAAAAGTGTACCTTGGTGAAGGATTGACAGGCTAATACAGTATATCTGCTTCTTTCTCTTTTTATTTGCTACATAATAACAACAACATACTTTATCACTCAATATGGCAGTTTAATACATGTAGATACACCTTCACAGAGAGGGTGGCAACGCTTTCACAATTTTCAATCTCCCCTATTTATAGGAAAGAATTAGCTCGCTCCAAAAGTCACAAAAGTTACCTCCCCTGAAGAAACCCCATAGGAGTATCCACTCACCTTAAAAGGAGTAGATAAAGCTCTAATATTTTCTGCCCTATTTACAAGAGAAGACAACTTTCATGGCTCCTGTTTGCTCTCCTCTTAACTGAGCCTTTCTTAAATAGAAGTCTGTACTGTATTTGATAAATGATGCTATACAGCCCCCGCCCATAGGGGCTTGAAGAAATAGATGGGCTGCATTATGCTTCCATGCAGAGCTGAAAATGACCCGCACACGAGTACTGGTAAACCGCTTAGAGGATCTAAGCCTGCCCAGCCCAATCGGTGCAAGTCGGACCCTCCATGCTTATAAACCCTATTGGTTTCATTGGGTGGCAGGGCTTGAGATGTCATTTCATCTCAATGTCGGGCAAAACTGTAAAAGACCCACAAAACTGGAAGCAATGTCTCTAAATTACCTTTGCAGTGTTGACGCATACGTTAAACCTCAAATCAAAGTCTGCTCTTAAAGGAAAGAATTTGCTCCTAAGGAGCAAATTTTTCCTTTAAGAGTAGACCTCTATAGTAGACCTCTCTCTATGTAAGGGAGATGAAAATATTTTTGAAACAGTTGTCTCCCCTGAAGATGTATCTATTCCATTAAACCACTTCTGGGGCCAGTTGTTCAAAACTAACAACGTCGTTAGTTAACGTATCGTTAAAACTTTGATCATTAGATATGGTAAATATGCTGAAATTTTGCTGAAAAAAATGTGAGCAGCTTTTGCAGATGCAAAAGCTGCTCACATTTTTTCTGCACAAATACCAAAATTTACAATATTGTACTTGCTAGAAGAGTTAACAATATGACCACTAACGAGCTCGTTAAGCTAACGATGCTTTGAACAACTGGCCCCAGATTATTACAAATAAATGCACCTCACACAGTTATCACAACATTTCACCCTGTGGAAAGCTCGATGAAGTATTCTACAAGGGTTAGAGAATGATAAATCTAAAAATATTAATTATGCTCTTTTTTGGGGATGAAAAATATGTAATGTTTAAAATACTGCAGGACCTAAATGTATTGCACAATTTTCTTAAACCAATCATTTACACTCCCTCCCAAAATAGAAGAAAAAGCAATGATCAGGAATCAATTCAATTAACCCACAGCTCCCATCAGGAACATCATGGGGAAAGAAACACCAACATAAAACAACTAGACCCTAATGGAAACATCAATAGCTGAAAGCCAAAGGGACAGTTACTTTCCCACAAAATGGCCAATTGGCTATCCAAAACAAAATAATAAAAGCGATACACACACCCAAAGACAAACCGTGACAAAAATAAACCGCGGCAGAAGAACCAGCTTGGAACGGTCAGTGAAACAAATTCCACTCCGGGGGCTTAAATCGATTTTATGTGGCCACAATCCTCGCCCTTACTTCCGTCGCGATTTAGACAAATAATTTGTTCAGTCCGCATGAAGGCCTTCTAACTCATCAGTGCAACATCTCCTTGAACACAAAAACCAAACAACCTCAGAGATGAAACAACGGTGAGGACTCGACAGCAAGAAACCACTGAAATGCTGGAGCAAAAGAAAACCAACAGACTTCGATGGGCCCGACCAGAGACAGAGCATCAGGCACAAACCAACATAACATAAAATTAGATTCTCTCTAATTCTCAGTAAGCCTTTACACTGGAATGTAGGTAATTTTTATCATTTAATATTATTTTTGGTGGACTGTCAATCAACCCAAGGTTATGTATACAAGTTAACTTATACTGCTGATGTCCACATGACTGCTGATAACCAATAAGGATAAACCATGCACAAATAGCATTTGTACAAATTTCCAGGTACCGGTAACAGTTACTTATAGCCAATCTATTTTTAGCACTATATACTCTGTCATTGTGACGTCAAATTGTTTGGCCAAACAGGCTGTGTTTAAACTAAAAGTAATCATTAATGATCTATATAGATCAACAAAGTAATAGCTGAAAAAAGCTCAAGATCAGATACTGCATTTGCAGAATCTGATCATGGTCTTATCTGTTAACTTAACCCATTTTGTACCGGAAAACATAAAACGTGTAGTTGGCAAACAGTGCAGGCCCAGATCAGATGCCGCAGAATGCGGCATCTGATCAGGGCCTACACTGTTTGCAAAATTTTCAACCAATTTTAAGATCAATTTAGAAGAAAACACAACCTGACACCCCTAAATTTTTAAAGGGACTCCTGCTTTATGTAAGGAGGAAGATTCCATTTGGTACAAAAAGGGTTAAAGTACAGAAATTAAAGGTAATAGGAACAGCCTCGGTCCATGTTCTGGACCAGTTTTTTCTGCGGAGTAAACTCAGGGACAATCAACTCACTAGTACTGTCAGTTTGTCTGTTTGTTTGATTTGAGGTTTAACATCCCCGTCAACACTGTATAGGTCATTTTGGAGACCTTCCTTCCAGTTTTGGGTGACTTTAACCCGATATTGAGAACTGAGATGAAATGACATCTCAAGCCCTGTCGCCTAATGAAACCAATAGGGTTTATAAGCATAGACGGGCCAGCTCCCACCGCTTTGCATGGGCAAGCTTAGATCCTTTAAGTGGTTAACCAGTACTCGTGTGCGGTCGGATTCAGCTCTGCGTGGAAGCATCATGCAGCCCATCTATTTCTTCAAGGCCCGATGGGCGGGGGCCCCCAGTACTGTCAGTGTTTTACTTTTAAATATTTATGTCAATTTCACATTAAGGCATGTCCCAGAGCACAGGATTTATGGCGTTCACAGGCTTTAATGACCAATATGTTGACATGGGAGGTTATCCTGAAAATAAAGTTTCCATTCTTTTGCTCACATTTTGTGCATAAACAAGAAAACATACAGTAAAATTACTCTATTAAGACCACCTTTGGGACTGTTCAAAAGTGGTCTTTAAGACCACTTTTGAACAGTCCCAAAGGTGGTCCCTGACCAGAGGACACTGTGTGAAGAAAACACAAAGACAGAATAACTGCACCCCTCTAAATAAGTTTTTTAAAGCAGAACTAGTCTTAATTTTAGGTGGTCTTAATAGTGGGGTTGTACTGTAATTCTCTAAATTGCATAAATTATGTTTTACCAAAGTGTTCTCCCTTACCTCACTTAACACGACAACCTCTATTCATGCTGATATCACTTAATATCAGGGTCCAGTTGTTCAAAGCCTTGTTTGTTTAACAAGCTCGTTAGTGATCATATTGTAAACTGTTCTAGCAAGTACAATATATAAAATTTTGGTATTTTTGCTGAAAAAATGTATGCAAAAGCTACTCACGTTGTTTTTTTCAGCAAAAATATTAGTATATTTGCCATGTTAAATGATCAAAGTTTTAACGATTCGTTAACAAATGAGCCAGCACATGACAAAATCTACAAGAAGTCTTGAGCGACCAGTGAAGACTCGGATCAGTCTGCGCATTCACAGTGTCTGATCAGAGTCTTCGCTGATAGCATGTACCTACTATAGGCTAATATCTATGCAAAGAGACATAAGCAAAAGGTCTTGTCATAGTGGATGGGTGCCCAGGTAGATTTGAGTCTCAGCTGGTCAATAAGACCGGTCTTATTGTAGGTTTAAGCATGTGCTGGCTCTGATCAGGGTCTACACATTTTGCTGAAATACAGGAATTTAAGGGTTAAACAGAACAGTATACATGTCAGCATTTTCCCCCCACAATCAGGGACAATTGACCCACCAGTACTCTCAGTGGTTTGATGAATGAGACTTACTTAGAGCATCATTTATCAAATATAGTAAAATTCCGCTATTAAGACCACCTAAAATTAAGGCCAAATCTGCTTTTAAAAGCTTATTCAGAAGATTTTAACTATTCTTTCTTTGTGTTTTCTACACACAGGGTCTCCGAATGAGAGACCACCTTTGGGACTGTTCAAAAGTGGTCTTAAAGACCACCTTTGGGACTGTTCAAAAGTGGTCTTAAAGACCACTTTTGAACAGAGCCAAAGGTGGTCTTAAATTAGGAATTTTACTGTATATAATCTGGGCCAAAAAGCCTTTTGCTCAGTGGCAAACAATGCAGACCCAGATCAGACTGCACCTTCTAAACTGCATCACCTTCCCATTAACCTTTCCATTTAGCAGGTCAGTAAAACAAACACATAAATGTCAATCTTCCTTGGAAGCAAAAGCCAATGGAGCAGCACTTTCATAGGCTTAACCCTTTTTGTACCAAATGGAATCTTCCTTCTTATGTTTACCAGGTGTCCATTTCAAAATTTAGGGGTGTCAGATTGTTTTTTCTTCAAAATTTATTTGGAAAATGGCCTAACTTTTCGCAAACAGTGTAGGCCCTGATCAGACGCCGCGTTCTGCGGAGTCTGATCTGGTCCTGCACTGTTTGCCCTGGTACCCGTTTTGGGGTTTCCGGTACTTAATGGGTTAAACTGGACCCAAGGTAATATTATATGCACCGCAATCATCTTAACTTAACGCCCATTGGGGCTTGGAGAAATAGATTGGGCTATCTATCTTCTTATACTGAGTCGGTCATATTTGGCCATTCACTCAGTTGGGTGGGTGGCTAAATTTAGAATTTAGCACAAAAAAAAAATCATCTCTGGATGAGTCCTTAAAACTATTTACAATCCAAGCACAGAGGTATCCTAAAACACATACCTCTGAGTCTCAATCTTATACTGTGCGGGCTTTGAACTCCTCTGCAGTCTTGGCATTCACCGCAGAAGATGGAAGACTATTCCACTGAGGAATAGTTCTAGGGAAGAAAGAGTTTTTCAGGGCTGCATGGTGCTTCAATGCAGAGCTGAATCTGACCACACATGAATACTGGTAAGCTGCTTAGAATGTTAGAAGGACTAAGCCTAACCAGGCAAAGTGGTGTGAGTAAGATCGTCAAATGCATATAAGCCTGCGACAGGGCTTGAGATGTCATTTCATCTCAATGTTGGGTAAAAGTCCCTCAAAATTGGAAGCAACATCTCCAAAATGACCTGAATAGTGTTGACAGGGAAACCCCTATTCAAACAAACAAACAAACACAAACATTCATCTTAACAGACACTTAACAAACAAACACCATTAGTACCCTTGTCCATCAGGGCATGGAGAAAATGACTGGCCTGCATGGTGCTTCGTGCAGAGCTGAAACCAACCAAACTTGAGTTCTGCCCAGGAAAAAAGGTGCAAGTCAGACAGCTCCTTTTCTTTGGGTGGTAGGGCTTGAAATGCCATTTCATCTCAGTGCCGGGTATAAGTCCCACGAAATCCAAAGTAATATCTCCAAAATGACCTAAATAGTGTTGACGGGGATATACAACCTCTACACAAACAAACCAACAAACAACATTAAGACACTCCTGGATATATATGAAAGTCTCCGTGAAGAATGACATCAAACAGATCATGTGACATTTCCCCGGACTGTTGTAGCTGAGTATGTGTTGTCATACAGTACTGTCTCACCGCCAGCATCAGTTCTGA
Organism: Lucinisca nassula; assembly: GCA_963580285.1. NCBI lineage: Eukaryota > Metazoa > Mollusca > Bivalvia > Lucinida > Lucinidae > Lucinisca > Lucinisca nassula. The sequence continues at coordinate 13,529 of CAUZLF010000463.1, read as the reverse complement.
GATAGTCCAACCTCGAGTCAGAACTGTGTCTACCACCTCTTGAAACTAGAAAAGAGAGAAACAAATTCATGCTTTATTTTGCAACACCTGTCTGCCAGAACAACCCATATCTTTGCAAACAGTATAGATCCATCACAAGAAAGCCTTCCCAAGGAGTTTGAGATTAGTTAACCCTTATCCTGCTGTTCACGACAACCATTACCTTTGCAAACAGTACAGATCCAGATCAGATGGCTTCATAAGCGATCTGATCAGGATCTACAGTTTGTCATGCAGTTTGTGAATTAAACAAATACGTTATATCAAGTAATTTGATTGGTTGATAATCAGCAATGGGAGTGGTTAAATTAGTTTATGCAGCAGGATAAGGGTTAAGACAAACCAGCCTGCACAGTTACACGGACTAGATAGACTCTTGAAATTTTAGATATACAGTAGAGCTTCGATGGCTCGAACCCCTTTGGGACCATAAAATGTGTTCGAGACAACGGTTGTTCGAGCCATTGAGGGTTATTATTAAGTGCCATACCAGGTGGCATGATAGAGGTCATTTTGGTGTTTATTTTCAGTGTTCTGTAATATTAATGTATGTTGTGTGTACTCATTAGAATCGCCTCATCGAGGCAATTCTAATGAGTACACACAACATACATTTCCAAGATAAAAGGAGAAAATATCCATTGATTATCCCTCACTATATCTTATCTTGAGTAATTCCCAAGGAACTCAAGCACATGTTCGACTGATGCTTGGTGAACGAGCCATCAAAGTTCTAGCCATCGAAGTTCTACTGTAGAAGCTAGAGATTTTATACGGTCTAGGGATGAGGCGATTCTAATGAGTACACACAGCATACATTTTTTATTATAGAACACCAAAAAGATGTCCCAGAACTAACCCCTTCATAACTCCTGGCAGTAAACCATCAGTGGCTCGAACTACCCCAGTCTCGAACAAATTTTCATGGTCCCAATCGTGTTCGAGCCATCGAAGTTCGACTGTAGAAGCTAGAGATTTTGTACAGTCCAGTGAACACTGAAATGTTAATCAGCCTGTGAAGATGAACAGGCTGATCTGTACCTTTGTTCTTCACAAATGGCAAAAGCAGACTTTCGGATGAGTCTTAAAACCGAGGTCCAGTCTTCATATGACCTTAGCTGTTGGTGGGACGTAAAACAAAGGCCAAAAGTGCGGCTTGTATTTCTTGTTTCTCTGTATTTAATGATATGGACTTTCGTAACAGATCTCCCTTAGTTCTATTAACCCACTACATGCCAATCACGACAACTGTCGTCTGCTTTGCCGTCTGCCGGCTACTTTAAAAAGTCATTTTTTGCAAACAGTGTGGACCCAGATCAGACTGCTCCTGTTGGAGCAATCTGATCTGGATCCACATAGTTTGTCTGTGTACAAAAAGTTTTAAAAAGTTTGCAAGAAGATTCAGCAGAAGACATAAGCAGACGACATCAGTCTTCAGATGTTGTTTTTCTTGGCAGCTTAAGGATTAACTCCAAACCTTACAGTATCAACAGTGCCACATCAGTGCATTCAAACTGTACCTTCAAACTATTAAGGGGAATGGAAACACATTCAGGGGAGGCAACTCCTGCAAAAGTATTTTTGTCTCCCATTTCAATAGGGGTCAACTCTAATTTGCTCCTGAGGAGCAAATTCTTTCCTTTAAGAGTAAACCCCTTTTTCCGTGGGACAGGGTTATAGAAAGGTGAACAGGAAGTCCCGAATGTTGTCTCCCTTTGAAAAATGGTGGAAAAATCAGCCAGTTGTTCCCATTTCCCTTAAAAGGCAGTAATCATAGGACATCATATTCAATGAGTACATCCTTCAGAACATTACTGTAACTCTCATAATAACCCACATACTCTAATAAGCGTGCTCCAATTATTATTCAAGAAGTTTATTGACATCAATTAATAGTGCAAGTTTTTGCAGTCTACTGACACAGTGGAACAACATTACTCTAACATATCAAACATCTCCAAATTAGCTACTTTTCTAATGAAAATCTGTGATATTTTTCTTATTTATACTGCAAACATACATTTTGGGTACTCGTTAGAACTGCCTAATTGAGGTGGCTCTAACAAGTACCCACAACCTATGCCTTGGAGCAGAAATAAGAAAAATAATGTATACCCCCTTAACCCTTTTCGTACCAAATGAAATCTTCTACCTTACATATAGAAGGAGTTAATTTCAAAATTTAGGGGTGTCAGGTTGTGTTTTAATCCGGGAAATGGCTAAACTTTTTGCAAACAGTGTAGCCCCTGATCAGACACTGCAAAAATGATTGGATGCCGCATTCTGATCTGGGCTTGTACTGAATGAATTAAATCCCATTTTTCTCTATATAAAGTGGGGTTACGGGGGTCTTTATTTCACTCACTTGTTACCGTGATGCATGACAAACCAATGTTTTATACTGATGTTTTTTTAACATCTTTGGCAATAAAATCCAATTTCAAATCATTACATGATAAATAGAATTATACAGTCATGGTCTTTCATGGATATTGATCATGAAATCTTTTCTAGGTCATTCTCTACCTTCAGCTGATTCAAGAAGGGCAGTTGTCAGTTTCTGGCATTAGACTGTGCATAGAATTGATTAACTGCTTCTGTAAAAGCCTACCCAGGAAGTGCGGTTTGGTAAACTGACGGGCTCATTATAACCTTAATAGTGTTGACTGGGCCTTTAAACACCAAACAAACAAAGAACATGTACATGAACTCATTTGTCCTTACCTCCAGCACTCGGGTTTTGTGTACATACAGTAAACTTCTGCTTTAAAGACCAGCTAATTTGTTTGTTTGATTTGAGGTTTAAAGTCCCCGTCAACACAGTATAGGTCACAGTATAGACTTTTACCTGACATTGAGATGAAATGACATCTCAAGCCCAGTCGCCCAATGAAACCAATAGGGTTTATATGCATGGACGCTCCAACTCGCACCACATTTCCTGGACAGGCTTAGATCCTCTGAGCGCTTTACCAGTACTAGTGTGCGGTCAGTTTCAGCTCTACTGGGAAGCATCATGCAGTCCATCTATTTCTTCAAGCCCCGATGGGCATGGGCTATATAAAAACCAGCTAAAATTAAGACTATTTATGCTTTTAAAAGTTATCTAAAAGATTTAAGCTGTTCTTTCTTTATGTTTTTTACGCCCAGGGTCATCTGGAATGAGACCACCCTTGGGACTGTTCAAAAGTGGTCTTAAAGATTTTTTAACAGTCCCAAAGGTGGTCTTAATATGGGAGTTTTATTGTACCTTGTCCATTTTTTCATGTCCGAAGGTGTAGTAGATGAGATGAGGTGTTCCAGCATAGGAGGCCGCCATCCACTGTATCAGGGACTTCAAGTGTGGGTTACCGCCAAATGCACCACATCCCCAGTTACCCGTGGCTATCGCACGACCATACTGCCTCTGGAAATAAATCAATAAGCTAGATCAGGTTATGTCAGGACACTATAATTGCAGAGCACTGGTAGTACTGGTGGTTGATTGTAGGCTGGAAAATTTGTCCTGAACGAGAACTTAAGGGAAATGGGAACACCTGGTAGAATTTTCCACCATTTTTCAAAGGGAGACAACTTTCGGGACTTTCTGTTCGCTTTTCTACCAACTCTGTTCCCCTGACAAAGGTTTCGCCAAACAGACAAACAAATTCCCTGACAAAGGGGTCTACTCCTAAAGGAAAGAATTTGCTCCTCAGAAGCAAATTCTTCCTTTAGGAGTTGACCCCTATTGACCTGGGAGACAAAAATACTTTTGCAGGAGTTCCATCCAAATTTTAGGATATTTGTAGCATTTTATTATTGTCCAACACTATAGTTATAGAGTGAATTGCAAGACTACTAAAACAACAACTCTTGACACATTGTTTATTTAAGAGAGCACAAGATATCCAGGGACAAGGTTGGACAAAAGGATGTCATTAATTGCTCCATTTTTTATGTGACTTTAAACAATCATTCTAGGTAAAAGTAAATAGATGAGTACAGTGGCAGATACTAAATAGGCCTTTTTATTCTAACATTATATTAAATCAGATACTTAACAAATAAAATAATATCAGAGTTAAACTAAATTAGTATTATCAAATATGAAGTCCATTATTATATAATTGATCCATATATCACTGCTGAGTGTAGGGGTTTGTTTAAATTGCAGGACAAAACACACCCCGGACAAAACACCCCCTGCTCATTTTGGCTTAGGTGGACAAAACACCCCTCATGTTTTTTACAGGGTGGACATAACACCCCCTGCAACTTATGAAAGGGTGGACAAACCCCCCCTTGTAAGTTTTGCAAGGTGGACAAAATCCCCCCTATCATGTGGACAAAACCCCCCTCAGACAGAATCCTCTGTGTTTATTATTGCTATAGAATTCTGGTCCCTTGAGTAATAATCTGCTTGCAATGGTACAGTAGGCAAAATCCCTTCCAAGATATGAACATAAATGTACGCTTATCAAAAATTTTCAAAAATGTATGAGGGCATGATGTATGAAGAAATTAATGGGGCTATTAAGTATTAAATAAACTTTATTGTGAAATTTTTCTTCTACCAGTATGCTAATTGATTGCTATATTCAGTTTGTAATTGTTCAGTTAATTTTCTTATATGAATTGTGATTGTATAAGCTCCAGATCATTATACTTTTAATTTATAGTGAATTGGAGCTAATTGTCTCTTAATTACCCAGTTTACTTTGTGCACCATTTTCTTAATTGCAACTTGATCAGAAATCACTTTAATCTATGATGTTTTTTAATCAGCATCTTTAAATACTTTAATGGTTCTTAATCTTTTAGATTAAACATGGTACAAAGAAAAACAGAAATTGGATAGGTTATAATAACAAGAGCACCGCATGCGGGTGCCAACGCTCGTCTGCAGTTTCTTTTAGAAAACCAAAGTTCTAAGTCAAACAAGAGCAATCAAATTGCAAGATGGAGTTATAAAACTTGTAGGGAATTTAGCTCTTGTGATGGTGAGTATGTGTATGAAGTTTCATGAAGGTAGGCCAAATACTTTTGGAAATATGGTCAAGGTTAAGGTTTTCGGTTAAATTTTCGAAAAATAGGTCAAAGTTCAAAGGTCAAGGTCACAGATCAAAAAAAGTGTGGTATCACTGAAAAGGTCTTGTCCCAAGGAACATTCATGTGAAGTTTGAAGGCTCTGTTGTGAATAGTATTAAAATGAGAGTAAAAAATGTGTTTCAGAAAAAAATTGGAAAAGGGGAGATAATTCAGCCAAAATCAACAATGTTGTTATGGTCCTTGGTCAAAATGTAGCTCTTGTGATGATGAGTGTGTGTATGAAGTTTCATGAGGCTAGGTCTAATACTTTTTAAGCTATAGCCAAGGTTAAGTTTTTTTGGAACGACGACGCCAGACGACGCCAGACGACAACGCAGACGCCAAAGTGATGACAATAGCTCGAAAGTTTTTTTTCAAAAAACAGACGAGCTAATAAAAATGACCAAGTATTGATGGCTGTTTTTCTATATAATCTATACATTTTTGTTTGGACATCACACAGTGATTTAGCTTACATACCTGGTTTATGTGTGTAACAGGAACACCCTTCAACTACTGGTGAGGTGCCCAATCTAGCATCAGGGGGATTTTGTCCGAGGGGGGTTTTGTCCACATGATAGGGGGGATTTTGTCCACCTTGCAAAACTTACGAGGGGGGTTTTGTCCACCCTGTCAAAAGTTGCAGGGGGTGTTATGTCCACCCTGTAAAAAAAACTTGGGAGGGGTTTCGTCCACCTATGCCAAAATGAGCAGGGGGTGTTATGTCCGGGGGTGTTTTGTTTGGATACCATTGCAGGGTGGTAAATTCAATTTTCCAGTATTTGCCAGTATTTTCCAGTATTTGCCGGTATTTACCGGTAAATGCCACCGGCATGGAAAATACTCATATTTGCCGGCATTTTGCCAACATTGTTTACGGATGGCTGGACGGATGGTTAGCGCCATGCCATAATACGACCGTTTTTTTTTAAACAGCATATGAGCCAGTGCAAGACAAAACCTACAATAAGACGTGCACCCAATGAAGACTCAAATCAGCCTGCGCATCTGCGCAGTCTGATCAGTCTTGGGTGTGAGCTCTAAGGATAGCTAAGGGCCCAATGCTCCTTCATGCAACAAGAGAAGTCTCTGGTTAGACTATATGGATGCACAGGCTGATCTGATTCTTTGCTGGGCGCACATCTTATTGTAGGTTGTGTCATGCACTGGCTCATATAATCAATTGACCTACCCTCAGCTGACTCTCCTGTTCTCGTTTCAGTACTGACACCGAAGTAACCATCACTCTACTTGCAATTGATTCAGCAAAAGCCTCAAGTCTCTGATACGGTAGATCTAGGGCATCCTCATACTCCAGTGAACTCATGGTACCATCTGTTCCTCTGTCATTCAAACTACCTTGACCCTCAGAATCCAAATAGTCTGAGTCTGAAGTTTCTGATTCATCATTACTATATTCAAGACATTCAGTTTCTTCACCCCATGTGACCATTTTATTCTGTTCCAGCCAATCAGAACACACCATTCTATTCTCTGCCTCAGTCATGGCTGTCTTGAGAATGCTGGTTGCCAGCTTGCTGCTATAATCATTCAGATTGGTACAGCGGCTGGCTCTCGGCCTTCTAGACCTTGCATTGTTGCTAACATTCAAACTGACTGGGAAATCTTCTCTGAATGCCACAGTGACAGCTTCACACAAAATTCTTGTAGACAATCTATCTGCATAGTCAGAAACTTCTGTGTTCCCTTTTAATGAATCAGACTTAACTGACAACCATGATACTGCAGAAAACTCGCTGTCAAATGATGCTCCAACATAGCGGCTTGGAAATTTAATAGTGCTGATATTATTATCTGAGCTGTCATTCCCACTCTGTCTCGGGTGGCATACTTGTCCTTTTCTATTAGACCAGGAGGACTGGGTGCGTGCTGAGGACTTCCCGTAACTAGAATTAAGAAGTTCATCCTCAAAACTTGCCAACACTGGGTCTCTGAAAGAACTGACAGTACTGCACACTGACTTACTAGATTCACTTGTACTAACACAACCATTAAAAACTTGGAATGTAGGGACAGACACGTTTGCCTTCATCAGCTCCTCAGCAAATCTGCAATTCACACACACAAAAAAAAACATTATTGACAGTGGACTACATAGAGGATCTTACATGAGTGCTCATGCATTATTGAATTTATTAAACAAGTTGAGGAAAAGGGATAAAATGTGGGGTTTTGCCGAGCATTTTATCCCTTTTCCTCAACAAGTTTAATAAATTCAATAATACATGAGCACGAATGCAAGATGCTATTTATAATATGACTTTTAAAACGCATTTTATTTACGATTGTTTTACAAACATGTCAATATTCCGCCATAAGTAAACGCGATGTCATTAAGGACGTTGTACATGTAAGGTTACGGTGCGTATCTAACTAATTTGCATATTTAATCCACCAGTTGATTATCGAATATATTACATGATGTTATTACATTCTCAGACGCGACGTCATATGATAAATGTAGATACAAAGGTTCTCATATTTGCTGTCATTTCATATGAAATTATGAAACAAGCCTTTGGTGAGTAAAACTCACCAAAGGAGTAAAACTCACCAAAGGAGTAAAACTCACCAAAGGCTTGTTTCATAATCGGGGTCACGTTATTATTTCAAGACATACACAGATGTCTTTGATATTGATTTTGTTTTGTTTGTTTGATTTGAGATTTAACATCCCTGTCAACACTGTATAGGTCATTTTGGAGACGTTGCTTCCAATTTTGTGGGACTTTTACCCGACATTGAGATGAAATGACATATCAAGCCCTGTCGCCCAATGAAACCAATAGGGTTTATAATTATGGACGGACCGACTGGCACCGCTTTGCCTGGGCAGGCATAGATCCTCTAAGTGGTTTACCAATACTCGTGTGCGGTCGGTTTCAGCTCTGCGTGGAAGCATCATGCAGCCCATCTATTTCTTCAAGCCCCGATAGGCGGGGGCTGTTGAATACTTGGACCATGAAAAATCGAATGAACCTTTTTTGCACATAAAATATATGGAATATTGATGATAAAAAAAAATAATTAGGCTCGGCGGGAAAAAAGCAAGGCACGGTCGGGTAACCGGAACCAAACGTATGTTTTGTTTTGGCCTTCTTAAATTTTCAAAGGGCCATTACTGCTGAAATTTAGTGGACTGTAACCTCAAAACAATATGTGTAACTATAAATCAAGAAGGTTCAGCTTGATCAGATGTAAACTGCAGCAGGAGTTTACAGAAGTTTTCAAAGGAGCATATTTTTGGTGAACTGCAAACTTGAAAAAAAAAAAATATGCACTGCCTTACAACATGGTCCAACTATAAATCTAGTTTCAGCTGGATGGGTGGCCCCCGCCCATAGGGGCTTGAAGAAATATATGGGCTGCATCAGGGCTCGAGAAAATGCCGGTTTCCCGGTTCTGGACCGAATTCGGCCTCCATAAACCGATTTTGACTTCAGAAGAAGATAAAAAAATCGGTCCGTAACTCTATAACATTTTAAAACAAGAGGGCCATGATGGCCCTGGATCGCTCACCTGATCCGTAGAGTAACAAGTGGGCCCCGGGGAGGGCCATTATTGATCCCAAGGTTATAATGTGCATAATGTTGAGTGAGGTCTAAAAAGGTGAAGCTTCATACCAAGTATCAACAAAGGCTATAATTGTCCACTAGATGCAGCTCCATACCAAATATCAAAGACATGGGCCTTGCAGTTTCAGAGAAGATTTTTAAATATTTCTCTATATAAGTCTATGTAAAACAAAAGGGTCTCGGGCGGGGCCATTTTTGGCCCCAGGGCTATAATATGAAAAATCTTGATAGAGGTCCACTAGATGAAATTTCACACCAAATATCAAAGACCTAGGCATTGTGGTTTCACAGAAGAAAATTTTTAAAGATTTTCCCAATATAAGTCTATGTAAAACCAAAGGGCCCCGAGGCGGGGGCATTTTTGGCCTCAGGGCTATAATTTGAACAATCTTGGTAGAGGTCCACTAGCTGAAGCTTCATACCAAATATCAAAGACCTAGGCCTTGTGGTTTCAGAGAAGAAGATTTTTCAAGATTTTCCCTATATAAGTCTATGTAAAACCAAAGGGCCCCGGTAGGGGGCATTTTTGGCCCCAGGGCTATAATTTGAACAATCTTGGTAGAGGTCCACAAGATGAAGCTTCATACCAAATATCAAAGTCCTGGGCCTTGTGGTTTCAGAGAAGAAGATTTTTCAAGATTTTCCCTACATAAGCCTATGTAAAACCAAATGGCCCCTGGCCGGGGGTATTTTTGGCCCAAGCACTATAATTTGAACAATCTTGGTAGGGGTCCACTACATGAAGCTTCATACCAAATATCAAAGACCTAGGCCTTGCGGTTTTAGAGAAGAAGATTTTTAAAGATTTTCCCTATAGAAGCCCATGTAAAACCAAAGGGCCCCAGGGCGGGGGCATTTTTGGCCCCAGCTCTATAAGTTGAACAATCTTGGTAGGGGTCCACTAGATGAAGCTTCATATCAAATATCAAAGACCTGGGCCTTGCGGTTTCAGAGAAGAAGATTTTTACAGATTTTCCCTATATAAGCCCATGTAAAACCAAAGGGCCCCGGGGCGGGGACATTTTTGGCCCCAGCACTTTAATTTGAACAATCTTGGTAGGGGTCCACTAGATGAAGCTTCATATCAACTATCAAAGACCTGGGCCTTGCGGTTTCAGAGAAGAAAATTTTTTAAGTTTTCGGTGAAAAAATCTTTTTTTTTGGCTCCTGTGACCTATATGTGCAACAGACCTGAACCATTTGAACAACTTTTAAAGGGGACCACCTAAGGATCATTTCTGTGAAGTTTGGTCAAAATCGGATCAGTGGTTTAGGAGGAGATGTCGTTTGAAGAAATTGTTTACGCACGGATGACAGACAAAAAGTGATCCTAATATAAAACACAAGAGGGCCATGATGGCCCTGGATCGCTCACCTGATCCATAGAGTAACCAGTGGGCCCCGGGGAGGGCCATTATTGACCGCAAGGTTATAATGTCCATAATGTTGATGGAGGTCTAAAAAGGTGAAGCTTCATACCAAATATCAACAACGGCTATCATTGTCCACTAGATGAAGCTCCATACCAAATATCAGAGACATGGGCCTTGCAGTTTCAGAGAAGAAGATTTTTAAAAATTTCCCTATATAAGTCTATGTAAAACCAAAGGGTCTCAGGGCGGGGGCATTTTTGGCCCCAGGGCTATAATTTGAACAATCTTGATAGAGGTCCACTAGATGAAATTTCACACCAAATATCAAAGACTTAGGCCTTGTGGTTTCACAGAAGAAAATTTTTAAAGATTTTCCCTATATAAGTCTATGTAAAACCAAAGGCCCCCCCGAGGGGGGGGGGGACATTTTTGGCCTCATGGCTATAATTTGAACAATCTTGGTAGAGGTCCACTAGCTAAAGCTTCATACCAAATATCAAAGACCTAGGCCTTGTGGTTTCAGAGAAGAAGATTTTCCCTAAATAAGTCTATGTAAACCAAAGGGCCCGGAGCGGGGGCATTTTTGGCCCCAGGGCTATAATTTGAACAATCTTGGTAGAGGTCCACAAGATGAAGCTTCATACCAAATATGAAGGACCTGGGCCTTGCAGTTTCAGAGAAGAAGATTTTTCAAGATTTTCCCTACATAAGCCTTATAAAACCAAAGGGCCCCAGGGCTGGGGCATCTTTGGCCCCAGCACTATAATTTGAACAATCTTGGTAGGGGTCCACTAGATGAAGCTTCATATCAAATAGCAAAGACCTGGGCCTTGCAGTTTCAGAGAAGGAAGATTTTTAAAGATTTTCGCTATATAAGCCAATGTAAAACCAAAGGTCCCCATGGCGGGGTTATTTTTTGCCCCAGCACTATAATTTGAATAATCTTGGTAGGGGTCCACTAGATGAAGCTTCATATCAAGTATTAAAGACCTTGGCCTTGCGGTTTCAGAGAAAAAGACTTTTACAGATTTTCCCTATATAAGCCATTGTAAAACCAAAGGGCCCCGGGGCGGGGGCATTTTTGGCCCCAGCACTATAATTTGAACAATCAGGGTAGGGGTCCACTAGATGAAGCTTCATACCAAAAATCGAAGACCTGGGCCTTGTGGTTTCAGAGAAGAAGATTTTTGAAGATTTTCCTATATAAGCCCATGTAAAACCGAAGGGCCACAGGGCAGGGGCATTTTTGTCCCCAGCACCATAATTTGAACAATCTTTGTAGGGATCCACTAGATAAAGCTTCATTCCAAATATCAAAGACCTGGGCCTTGCGGTTTCAGAGAAGAAGATTTTTTGAGTTTTCGGTGAAAAAAATCTATTTTTGGCTCCTGTGGCCTATAAGTGCAACAGACCGGAACCATATGAACAACTTTGAAAGGGGACCACCTAAGGATCATTCCTGTGAAGTTTGGTCAAAATCTGATCAGTGGTTTAGGAGGAGATGTCGTTTGAAGAAATTGTTTACGCACGGATGACAGACAAAAAGTGATCCTAATTATAAAACACAAGAGGGCCATGATGGCCCTATATCGCTCACCTGTGTACCAGAAAATCATTGGAGTTGTTTTAAAAAAAAAAGAACTGTGCAGAAAGGCAAGACATGTTTGTTTACCTGATTGATATAAATGTCTTCATAGATCCAGGGTGGTCAATATACTTGTACATCAGTTGAACCAGTTGAACTCTTCAGGATGAAATCTTGAAGGGCAAGATGTAGAGTATACACACAACTTCTTGAGTCCATGCAGTTAGTCTTTTTTCATGATGTAGTCATAATTTGACAAAGAAATCAATATCTGTAGCTTTGATTTCCTTTCAACACAGTAGTTAACAACAGTATTGCATGGTACATAAGAAACACTGATGATCTGAAATAGCTGCTTCCATGTCAAAAAAGAGAGGCCAAAGTCTGCTTAGTTTTATCCAGACTGTATCTTTGACTTTTACTCAGTCACACTGATGTATAAGGCTCATATTATAGATTAAGTTACCTATCTATCATAAACATCTTGCTTATTACATCTATCTTAAACCCACAAAGAAATAATTCTGTTACAGTGGGCATTATTATACTAAGGCATAAACTAAGACACACAAACATGTGTAGAATCTATGTTGTGATATGTGCCAAAAAGGTATCTTTAGGTGCACAAAATAAAGAACAGCTAAAAATAATGTGAGTCAGTTCTATGATTAGAAAGCAGATGCATCACCTTATTCTCTGGATCACCAATAAATAAATTCCTGATCTTGCAAGTATGTAGAAAATTGTTACTTAAATCTTTTTGAAGAAAATCTGTTTTCAGCCTTTTCAAGTAACAACAGATTTACATGTAAAATTATTGTGAATGTTGCAAATAAGAAAATAATAAAATATTCACATAATTCAAAACCTTTCTCTAAGAACAACTGATTTACATGTCAAAACAGTGTTGCAAATAAGAATACAATACAGTATGTTATTTGGCAGAATTCAGAATATTGTGAATAAAAGGCCCCAGGCCAGGTGTCCTCCCATCTCTGAAATGTCAGAATGTGGTGAATGTGTCTATAACATATATGTCATAAGCCATGTTTGGGGAATTTAAAACCCTTTCAACAGACTATTTCTTTCAAATTTTCCTAAAGTTCTAAGGAATAAATTTTTGGGGAAAAAAGTGATCTCCAAAACTGCAAGACAAAGGACCAAACACTAGGAAAATTCAGTAATCAACTGAGCACGACCGCAATAAAATATGATCATCTTCAGGTCATGGAAACAATAACTGGTAAGTTTCATCCAAATCCGGTGACAACTGTAGGAGGAATTGTGGAGACAAGAACTTTTGTTGATAACATGGCTTAGACTGACAAAGGGCAATGATGCTTGTAAAAATAAATCAGGCACAACCTACATAAAATCTGATCATTTTCAGGTCATAAGAACAATAACTGGAAAGTGAAAATCTCTTGAACACTGTGGGAGGAGTTGCGGAGACAAAAACCTCTGTTGATAAAATGGCTAAAACTGAAAAAGGGGCAATAACATTGGTAAAAATCAGTCTAGCATGACCTCATCATGGGAACAATAACTGGAAGGTTTCATCAAAATCACTTGAAAATGTAGGAGGAATAGCAGATGGACCGACTGATGGATGGACAGTGGATGGACAGACGAAACCATTACTATAGTCCCCTTCGACAAACGTCGGGGGAAAAATGGACAAAATGTACATTGTAAGTCAATTCTTCTCTAGACAAAGTGTATGGTCAGATGTTAAATATGAAGGTAGCAAATTATTGTGGATAGTAAAGAATAAACATTTTTTTAATTATTCTGCAATGCATATCAGCATTAAGATAACACACCCTTGCAACATAATGCATTTTTTGCATCTTGATAATAGCTACTTTT